>NW_010579490.1:299519-314177 GCF_000705375.1 Tinamus guttatus | reverse complement strand
GATCACAGTAAAAGAAACTGCAATTATTGTTTATGACAGGGGATACAACAACTGGCGATCACACTGACTGAGTTTTCATGGCTCACTGAGTAGGTCTGAAACTACATTTGAATCAGTGACCTGAAATATTCTGTATTCGTCTAGCAGGAGAGGAGCTGTGGATACGCCAGCACAGTTGTATACATGTATCCTGGATGACATGTATGCACAGATAAAATTATTCCCATTTTGATTCCAATAAATACTACTGTTTCTGGTAGAATCTCTGAGATCTCCTGCAGGTTAAGTCCCCCTTTACATATACACTTGTGAAATTTGCCTGTATTTCTTCAGAATAGGAAACATCCGCTGTGATTACAGATTAAATTATTATGGAAAATAGCTAAATTCCTTGGAAATACAGAAAAAATATATATAGCTAAGATATCCTTTGAAGAAACTCACTTTCCTAAAATAAAAGTAATAAATAGTAAGTGATCTGGTGACACGATCTTTTTTTCCTTAAAAATAGAATATTAGAATGTAAAGTATCCACCCATGTACAATCCAAACATGCAGCAAACTGGTTCCCATACATCATGCCAGATCCCAGGGCCTTTGGCATCTAGATGTTCTAATGACATCTCTGTGGATATAGGTTACTGAAATGTTTAACAGCATACTACTGCTTAAGATAATCCTTTGTGTCCTCATTGTTACACTGAGCTGCTTAAGAGTGGATTACAAAAAATGGTAACTAAATACTACTGAATTTCACCTTTACATGGGGGTTCAGTTAAAAGAAAAAAGAAGTTGAGTTTATACCCCACTACAAGTCTGTGTCCGGGAGAAGAGCTATGCTTGCAAACAGCAATTATAAGCCAAAAAACACCAGGATGACAGGAAGCAATTGGAATATGTATTCCTTCTACTGTAAATGAACACATTCCTGGTGACACCTATTTGTGTTTAAAAATTTCAGTGAGTGCAGAATTGGTTAATAAGACTCTACAAAGCATGTATAGTCTGCAGTCTTTGCATCAGGAACAAATAAAGAAGCTTAAGTTGCCTATGACTATTTAAAATGAGATTTTGTATAATGAGATATTAGAGCATGGAAAAAAAAAGAGAAATAAATCAATTATATAGATATACTTAACAGTTTGTGTTAATATATCAAATGATTACCTGCAAAATGACTTCTACATTAATAGACATCTCTGAAACATGAAACTAAATAGTTAATTCATTTATGAAATCAGTGAAAATAGATTACCTTTGCAAATTTACCATGATGCAAATATCACCTTACACTTCTCCAAATAATGTTAGTAACCATGATCACTAGGACTGCAAGTATATGTCCTTCATTTTATCTCTACTTTCCACTAGGACATTCCCCCTGTAAAGCAAAACAGCACTTTTCACATTCTACACTCTAGCTGCAAAACAAACTTTAATTGGTACTTATGCCCATTGAAACAGATATAACACCTCATGAGCAGGCATTATGCCATCTTGACAGATGGGTATGAGTATCGGCGCAAGGCATGCCAGAGAACAGTGTGTGCATCAGGTTATGTAAAGGGGCCAGATTCTTATCCAGGGATATTGAAAGGGTAGTCTGTACAGATTATCAGCATTTTTATGAGCCTGAGGTAAGCATCATCATTCCAGTTTGGATCTACATTAACAATGGAAATGGAAAAATGTATTTCAAAGACATTGTAAGTAAGTGAGCTTTTGACTTTCTGAACTCATAACAAGGGGAGAAAAGAGATATATCCTCCTTTTGGCACTTTCCTAGAACCTCTCATTAGCCTTTTCCAAGATTTTTCAGCAGCACTGTTGAGCTTCCTGCCAAAAGTCAACATGTGACCTTCTATTAGCTTGTACATCATGAAAACTCTTTTGCCACCATGGGTCTTATTTACATTTTACATAATTGTAGACTCTATTAAATCTGTTACCCAAAGTAAATGGGGATGAAAAATTACCTTCTTCTATTATCACTAAATAGTTCACAATTAACACTGAACTGCAAATGAGAAAATAATGTAGCTCTTTGAGGAAACCATATGCTCTGTGCTTTAAAGAACTTGTCGAATAGCTGGTGAGTAGCTGGCTTTAAAGAACTGGTGGAATAGCTAGTATACAATGAATGCCATCTGCTAACTAACACAGAGTATTTACAAGGGCAAACAGTCCTGATAATAGTTACCTATTCTTGGTAAATAGCTATGCAACTTAACATAATATTGTTTGGACAATTATCTGAATCTGGTCCAACCTTTTCCTTTCTTTTTCTCTTCCTGTCATTGCCATTATCTGGAGTGTTTATGCAGAGCCCCACTGGCAAAGGCAGATTTAACAGTTGCCATTCATTCAGAACTGATGTGAGAAAACATCCCCACTCCTTGTGGAACTGAAAGATGAAATAATGGAAGCCTTCACCCCAGAAAGGCTGGCACGTTCAAAATTGGCTTGCAATCTTAAATAGACAGGTGAGCAGCAAAGCTGTATTAGGAGATGGATACACCAAAAGTTACTGAGCTCTGTTTAAGAACTGCAGTATGAAAAGCAGACACCAGCAGCAGAGGAAAAGCATTCAGGTAAGTCAGCAAGGTTGTCCAAAGTTCTATAAAGAAAAACTGGAGGCAGCTGCCAGAAAGAAACAAACAGCATTTCTTAGTTTGAGCAGTGCTTGGAATGTCACTCAGCAAAGGTGTTGTCACCCAATATTTGCATTTCATATTGCTTAGAGGAACAGGACATTCCAGACTGCATGAAAAAAAAGCTGTAAAACATCATTGCTTTCTCACTTCGGCAGATAATTTGCTATGCTTTGATATTTGGCCTAATTAGAAGAAATCAAAGAGTAATGCCTACGGGGTTATAAGAAATGTTAAATTAATTTTTCTAATGGGCAACAGCCCTGTATCAAAAAATGTTAAAAACATTTCAGGATGAAACAGTGTTGCTTGTCTGCTTGCCTGCAATGTGCAAAGTGTTTAGTTGAAACACATAGTACTCTGAGAGGGTCAAGAAGCCTGTCCCCTTGGAGGCTTCGTTTTGCCAGTTTGCCTCTCTGCAAAATCTCAGTGAGCTCAGTTATCTTCTGTTATGTCAGCAATAAAGACATGACAGGCAAGTACAAACACTTTGTGAAGATGGTTTGTGTTATCAATCCCTCAGTATGTGTTTTACTGACAGACAAAACTTACTACAGAATCACAGAGTCACAGAATGGTTGAGGTTGGAAGAGATCTCTAGAGATCATCTAGGCCAACCCCCCTGCTCAAGCAGGGACGCCTAGAACACGCTGCACAGGGATTATTCCTATAGACACTTAAAGGTACAATATTTCTATACAGGTAAGATTTCTTTTTTTTTTTTCAACAGATGCAGCAAGGAAGATTTCTATGATTTATACAGGTTGAAACACTTTATTCAGAAGTTCAAATACTAGGCTAGCCACACATTCCTAGTAAAAGGAAACCACATGTATTTTGATAGCTCTTCCTCGAATTTAAGAGTTCAGAGCATTTCTTATCTATTACAAAATTAATTGTTCCATCTCCAATCTGGAGATCCTGGGATGTTCCAAACTGGGAACTTTCCCAGGAAAAACCTCATTTCAAGATAAAAAATAGTTAATGAAGAAGATCAAGCCATTTAAGATATTTAAGATATTTAAAAATATCTTTAGCACTAATAAAGATGCAAAGGATGGTATTATCATGACAATAAAAGGGTGTTTTTTGAAGTCTGATTCTAAAGGAAAGAAAGAAGGAAAAAACAAAATAACAATCATGTTAATTCCTACGCTGATGTAGGGATAAAGTTATTCATATAATGACTTCAGGAGATTTTAGCAAGATTAATGGCCATTATTTGAGATCCACTGTGCTCCAAAAATGATCACTTTCTACAAAAGTTAGAATAACACAAAATATTCATAAGATGGAATTATTTAGCTACATCCAGATTTAGGGGAAAAAATGATATTTTCAAATATATTAAGATTTTATTCAGTTTAATTAGATTATGACGAATAACGTGCATTATAGAACTCCAGAGTACCTATAAGATTATTTCTGTTTGATGTGAGATGTCTGCACTGAGAACATTTCCATATGAGCTGATCACTTACTGCTTTCATTAAAGTCACTGAAGTGAAGGAGATCTCCTCAGGTGGGAATCATGGCATACTACAGTGGACTCGAATCCATGTATACGAAATCCATTCATGGCGTGGAATTCATGCATGTTTGATATGCCCATCTATATTCTCTCATTTGAGTTTCCTGTAGATCTAAATTTCACCAGAAAAGATCCTTAGCACAAGGCACAACTCTGCTTTATCATTTAATTTCAAATTTCAGATTTGAAGACACTTTCTGCCATGACTGCTAATGGTTATGGAAAAGTAGTCAGTTTCTTCCAGAATAGCAGTAAGGACAAATGTATCAACTTCCTTATCATTCTTCAGAAATGATTTTTATCAACTTTTCTCCCTAAATGGAGCTGGAAAAGATATGCTTGACAGTGACTAATTTCTAAAGCTACTTGTCTGCTACTTCATCCATGTAAAATTATGAGCATCATCTCCCAGTCCTGGATTTGCCCAGAACTTCTGGCTATTGGTCTTGACTCCCACTTTACTTCGGCTTTGTGACATGGAGCATCTGGAGCTGGAGTAGTAAGAGGAATAGTAAGGAGATTGGTTTGACTTTTGGTTTCAGAAAAAGTAAATTGGTTTTGTCTTTTAAGGCAAAATCAGTTTCTGCCTCAGTTTCACTTCTATGGGTGTGAAGTGAAAATTAGTAGACTTTTTGAAATGGTCCTAACAAATAATATGTCTTAGTTTCCTGTTTTAGAAGTCTCTATTCCCTGTAGCAAATAGAGAGAAGCAGACATCTCTAGAGGGTCTCAGAGACATAGCTGACAGCTACTGCCACACAGAAGTCCAGAGAGGACTCAGGAACAGATCCATCCTACAGATGATCTTTTTTTCGTCAGTGACCATGACGCAAGGTACCTAAGTTAGGTACCTTGCACCTAAGTACAAATTCTAAGTGGATACTGCACTTTCCTCACCTTTTACCTTAACCTGATCATACCCTTTGTCAATTCTGTGTTCTTGTCTATGATATTTTATGTCAGAACTCATTTGAAAATCTTTCCTTAGAGGACACATTAGGAGTTTCTTAAGAAGTTGATTAGGCAAAGATAAAATAAATTCACACAAGCACCATTCATAATCCACACACTGATACTACTCAGTATCTGTTATACAAACATGTTTACATAGACTCAGAATATTTTGACAGTTAGTCAAAAAGATTCATAAGGCTGAATCATTTAGCTACACCCAGACTTGGGGCAAAAAAATGATATTTTAAAACATATAGACAGTTTTTGTTCAGTTTAATTATATTATGATGAACTACATGCATTATGGAAGTCTAAGGTACCTATAATTCTGAATGCTTTGTGTGAGCCAAAATGGTTGCTTTCAGCTTTTAACCCAGCCATTAGATCTGCTTTTGGCTCTGCTGGTGATTGCAAAGAGAGATGGTCTCAACCACACATGCAAAAACAAATAAATAAATCGTTATTTTTTAAATTGTCTGTTAAAGTACCTGTAGCCTACTTGAAAATCGGTTTACATGCGATCTAATCTTAGTTACAGTGGAATGATGCAGATATTCTATCGATTCTCTGAACTTGTACCAAATACACACCGATAAAAGCAAGACCAGAATCTGTCCCCTAAAATCTATTTTTGCAGCAGCAGGTTTCTCTCTTTTGAAAACAGCTCCCAGTCCTTCAAAGACTTCAGAGGAAGGAGACTTCACAGACCTCTCCCCAGCATCTCTTTGAAGTATTATAGATGTGATGCTGTTTCCAGGAAAGAGTTTGAAAACTGTAAAAAAGAAACATACCATGCAGGAATCTTACCATTCATCTTTTCAAAGTCCTTTGCTATTTCTTGCTTAAAGAACGCTTGCACATTGCTCTCAATGACATAAATCTCTATAAATTTGCGAGGGGTGAAACAAATTGGTTTGGTTTGCACAGAGTTGGTGTCAGTTATTTATTAAGACATACTCAGTAAACATTTATTTATCGAAAGCACAGACTTTAATCTTTATGAGTCCAGCTCTCTACTTAGCTCCTAAAAGTTTGCACCCTTGGGGATACGTAACAGCACGGAGTTAGAAAACAAGTAATCTAGAATATTCAAAGAAAGCACAGAGAAATAAGTACCCTGAATTACAATTGCAATGAGAGTTAAATGGGATATAGAGTACTTTGAATATCCCAGCAGTAAGCTATTGTACTTACAGATCTGTTCACATTTTTCTTTCTTAGCTTTTGGCAACCTCTGAAACAAGTTGCTCATTATCCACAGACTAACGTCCTCAACTAAGTCTGTTGAACATGACATACATGTTCTCAAACACATGACACTACAGTTGCTGTACATCCTCTATCTTCACATCCTAGCTGCTGTCACCCTGGTGGCACAACTACAGACAGAGCCATCTTAGCCGCACGCAGAGTTTTGAAGTTAAACCAGAAGGCCTTTCCCATGAGAGAAGGTTCTGCGACTCAGTCACAGTAAACACTACTTATTTTCTTGTGGCCATCAACCTGAATCTGTCGGCAAGAGGCATTCTCTAGAGCAGAGAGTACTACCAGGTATTCTAATCTATCTCATGGTAAAAGCATTTCTAAATGATATCATGAAGCTCAGATAAATTAAAAGAAACAAATGATTCTACAATTTTCAAACCTCAAAAGATTTGCTGTGTTTTGAATTCTAGCTAATGAGTTGAAATTTTTCCTATTTTAATATGAAGTTAATTGCTCACCTTCACATTTCTTCTCGGGAAAATGTATCACAGAATTATGAATGTGCATATGCATATGTATTTGAATACATACATATAGTTTAATACTTTGGATCAAGTTTATTACTTTGAAGGCATTTGAGCTTCACGTACAACTGAGTGAGCTTCTGTTTCTTAAAGAATGTTTTTCCTGGTACTTCCACATGTATTTGTAATATCTTGCAAATATGTACATATATTTGGTGTCCAGGTAGAAATACATACGTTGAAACTCATGAAATACATATTTTGTAACCATTTCTTAAGAGCGCCTCACAAGACTGACTAGTTTTCATTGACCGATCTCTGAAAGGTTTTCTGTGAGCCTCAAACTCCAATTGCCCTATAGGTGTGCTCCCAGAGTGAAAACACAGATCAAATTTAAAATCATAAAATCAGACGATAGATTTGTCTCATCTACTTTTAAACTCATGCAATATAGACATCTACACAGGGTACAGATGGTTACATTAGGATAGAATGACTCTCATCCAAAACCAACAGCTCAGGAGCATAGAATATAACATAGGTCCTGAGTAACACCCCTAAATATGAGTTCCGTTCCTTTCACTGGCACAGATGTTTCTGTGCTTTTCCTTATACTAGGAGCCAGGAAGGGCTACCACTTGGTCTGGTCCAAAGAACAGAATTTCTTAAGACAAAATAATACATAATCTGCAAACTTGTCTACTGCTATTCTTAGTAAAAATTACTGTCATTAATTTATGCCAAAGACAAATGACTGGCTTTCCTTAAATGATGATAGTACCTGAATTTCAAACTCAGACCCTTCAAAAATAAGCATGAATATGGAAGTTGTCTCTGTAACTAATCCATCAGAATAAATAAAAATATCTATCTTCCAGAGCAATTTGAGACCCTTTAGGCAATGCGTTTCTAAAATTTATTCATTCACAAATTGTGTTTTTGAACCTTTTGAGCATCTGCACTTTGGTGCAGAAAAATAGCTGATGTTATTTTTGGGGGCGTTGCTGGCACCAATAGATTTTAATGGCCCTGACCAGCCTCCCTTGGTCCCGTGGGACCTGGAAGCTTCATTTAAGCTCAGTGCTGACCACCCAGTCCTGGCTTGGGTTATGCTGCCAGTGTGCTTCTTCCCAGCCCTTTTCTAGCTGCTCTGACTTCCTGAATAGATCTCCCAGATTGGCTGTGAATCTCACTTGCCACCTCACATTTGTCTGATAACCCCAGTTATTATACCTGTCCGGGCTCTGCTTACCACATCTGACGCACTTGGCACAAGAGTGACCCTCGACAGCTTACCACATCTGAGTGCTGTGGGATGGGACCCAAGGGGTGAAATCCCTGCTCTTGCCAGTCCCTTTGCACCCTCCACTCTCCCTTCCCAGCCTTCATCCAGCACCACCACCCCCTGCATCCAGACAATATTTGCAAGTATCTTTGAACAATAAGACTAGACCTGTAGAGTGAAATAGGTGTCCCTGGGCATTAATTTCCATACTATACAAGTCTGGGGGTTTACTTCAGATTAGCTCACATCTGAAGCCATGAACCAAATACTATTAATGTCTGCAGGTGCTCTTCTAAAGAGCATTTTTCTCTACAGTGTCATCCTGAAGGAATCCACTGCACGGGATGAATCAAAGCATGATAAAATACAGGCTGTGGGAATATTCACTTCTAAAGCATACTCCCGATCTAAACTAATAGGCTGAAATAGATGACTCTTAAGACAGTAACCACATTAAATATGTACTAATGAGATGTTCCAGAGATTAGCTATTGAGTAGTAAAAATCACTAATTTGGAAATACTTCAGAAGCTATCACATTATAAAAGTTTTAACATTCTACATGCAAAAAGTTCGAATTGCTGTAAGACTTTTCTTCTTCTAAGTCCCTTGTGGATGACACATGGTAATCAATGCAGCAATCCACACAGAGGCTATGAGCAAGCACAGATGCACAAGACAATGCACACCAGAGGAATATCTTCTACCAAGACTCAATAGCAGTTTGTCAACATGGCACCCTGCCAGTAAAGCATCTGTGCTCGGCTTGCAAAGACATTCTTTTGTGATACTGGTATAAAAGGAAACACTTTTAAGTTTCTATTTCTTCTTTTGAATATCTTTGCATTATCTTTTTTGTTGACATCTGGGGCTACAATAGAAGATCACAGACATACTGTCATTCTGAAGGAGTTCAGTTCTCCATGGCATCTATCTGTTTGATTTCATCATATAGTCAGGCAGGTTGATGGCTCAAACTGAAATGCAAATATGAAGCACCATAAGGTAATGACAATTGAGACTAACACGGAAAAACTACTGCCTCTGTGGCAAGGACACCAGAGAGGTCAGCACAAAATCCTAGCAAGGCCCCCTACATATGGGGGCCTTTACACAGGAGATCTTCATGGAAATCCTACCATATGATATGCAGTACAGTGGATAAAGCTCATGCTGAAAAACAATCCTCTACCATGCTAACACACATGAAACTATTCCTGAAAAGGTTTGTCACAGATGATATTCCACAGCAGGCTCTCAACAGAGGACCAACCACTTCAGATTTCTAGAAAAATGTGCAGAAAGCCCCTATCCTTATTGTAAACTTGTATGGGCTTTATGAATTCCTCTGTTTTTCTGTGCTACATGTGGGCAGTAAGTTGTGCTAAGACTGTAACAAGATACTTTCTCTTTCCATAAAGAAGGAAGGGTGCCAAGGTTCAGACTTCTCTGTCCAAATTTCAAAATACCAGTAGTAATACACAGTCATATTCCCAGATTGCAGTTAAGCAAATCAAGGTGATTTGTTTTCTCAAACTCACAAAGTCATTGGAGGGAATTTCTCGTATATTTCAACATGATCATTTTTGTCAGGCCTGAATAGTGCTATCTCTGCACATACTTTAGTTGGTTTTCTTATTTATGGATTATTCCTCTTCTAATTTAGGACAAAATCTGTACTCAGATCAGTTTGTTCTTGGAGTCCCCAAACCATCACTGCTCTGAGTTATTAATCTGCCTAAGTGGATTAAAAAGTAGTTGCAGGGGCTGGGAGAGGGTATCTGTTCACTTAATGATCATGACATCTTTTCTGAAACTTCTCCAGATGACTGCCTAACTAGCAACCTTGATCCATCTTGCACTAACAAGTGTTCCAAGTTTACTGCCTTTCTGCATTGCCACACTGCCTGATATCTTTTTCAAATGTATCACACACTTCTGCAGTCGTGGAAGAGCTACATTTAGTAGTTCCTAGTTCCTAGTTCTGATCTGTGTCCCTTCAGAACACGGAGGTTAACTTAATTTAAGTAATGTTAGGCTAATAAATACAAATCAGGTAATGTCTCTCCTCCTGTCACTTTCACACAGGATGAACTCCTTTTGCACAATCCTCAGGGAAAACTTTTTTTTTTTTTTAAAAAAAAAGGATTTTTCAGCAGTTTGTTTTGGGGTAAAAGATTTTTTCTGCTGGCCAGGGAAAATGTTTGTCCATAAATGAATTCTGGGCCTGAACTCCATTACAACAATATTGTCATCCTATTTTATTTTTTTTTTTTTACTTGATCAGAGTGAGGTACTCAAACAGCAGTGTGACTAAAAGGCCAGATATTAGAACAGGTTTACATTTAGTCTGCTCCATAAAGTTTGAGACTCACCATGCTTAATAAACAGAATAACTGCAGAATAGTAATGTGCTAGACCAGGAGGTAGGAACATGTAGCTGTGTGATCGAAACCCTGTCCTATTTAAGTCAGTGACAAAACTCTATCTGGTTGCTATGGGGTCATGATTTCACCCTAAAGTTTCTTTTTTAAATGAATGCAATGAAGGAAATACTCATTCAGGGACAGTCCAAGCAGTATTGACGCTTTAACAGCAAAATTCAGTCATCTGCATCTTCTTGGACCCCCGACTTTCATTCTCTGATTCAGGGAATACTGACATTCTTCCTGCTCTCCATATGGAAGAGGAGGAATTAGTTATTTCTTCTTTCTTGCTTTATTCTTCCTTGTTCCTTCCTTTATTGTTCTCTGAGGGATCTTAAGCCATTTAATCTCTGTATGCCCAGATGCACTAAACAAATGGTGCAGCTTCAAACTGCATTTCATCCATCTACATCTCTTTCATTAAACATTCACCCTTCTGCCTAGCTAGATTGATTCAGGTTGGATCTCGCCCATGTGGAAATGTTTGGCATCTGTGTTTTGGATTTTATATAGGCTACTAGAACTTATCTGAGCATACTCTTGGAGTCCATTGGTATTCTTTTTCTTTGTACTTTACAAAGTTAACTGAATGTCATCAGAATCTGTTTTTCTTCTATCATAAAACCATTTAACACATCCAAACCTGTCTCCGGCATATGATTACATTAGCAGCACAAATGCAAAGAGGGTTGCTTTGCACTGCCTTCCAGTTATGTGAGAAGGGAGGTCAAAAGGGATTAAATGCCTCTTCCACCATGACAGATAAGATTTCTCTCAAACTAAGGTAGCATACTGCATTGAAAGGTGTAGTTCTTCGTAAAACTGTATCAGAAACCTTACCAAAATAAGTCTTTGATCAGGAAAACTCTTTTAAAGTAAATATACAACACATATACTGCAAAATAAATATTCAGTTTCTGTAGAAGAAAAGCATCTATGTTAGACAAATAGGATTTTTATATTTAATTGTTCATATTTTTATTTAGTTCTTTCTGTGTAATCTTTGAATATTTTAGTGTGCATTCTCATGTTATATTTTCATGCCTTCCCACAGTATTAAATTAACTCCAGTTTCCCTCCCTTTGCCCACCAAAGGAATCACCATAATATATTGTCTCTAAAAATCTCTAATTTACCCTATTTATAAGGATGTGTTTAATACCTGTTTCAAGCTATTACAGACTGTGGATATTCCTGTCAAGTTTTGGACTTGCCTAAATTAATAACATAGCTAATTTGAACAGCAGAAAGAGTTTTAAAAGGGGAAATATTCAAGCTGGGACCTTCAAAGAAAATAAATGAGCATAGTAGGAAGGCAAGGAGAGTTAAGCAACCTTTGTGTATTGGTCAAAGAATACCAAAATCTTCTTCCAAGAAAAAAATGAAAAATCCCTGGGGTATATCTCTGAGAACAAGATTAATGACTTGATGCTATACCACATCTAAAATACCCAGAGTATTTTGTTTCTTTACTTTGGCTTCTTTTTGTCTGATTGTTTTTGTGTTAAGAAATCAATTTAAGCAAGTTAAGTGAATGGTATTTAAGTTAAATTCTCCTAAACTAGAGATAAACTTTACACATGCTGCTTCCTGTTCTAAAGAAAGAGTGACTACCAGCTTGCATGTAATCTCACAAGGTGTTTAATTAACCTTGTTGATGAAAATGTGAAAATGATGAATAACTTTGCATTCAAAACACTCCACTAAACAGGGTCTTTTATGAGCATTTAGTATGAAGTTATTCACCTGCTTTGATCTCTGAGCAAATGAGGCAAAGTCTATGCCAGCAAAGTGACTCTGCCTTCATTAATCACACTGTTCAATACCTACTTTTCAACGGTAACATCTGGACACAAGTCAACATCAAACCTAGCTTATACGGCATTCATTAGGAGAAAACGAAACATGTAGTATTTGGTCAGTGCAACTGTGGATACTGAAGCCCTTTTCCTATTGTTGAAAAACACACTACTACAAGAAAAAAAAAAAGTCAAAAGATACGACCTTGGATTCCAGCTCTTTTAGTAAAGAATCACTACTTTTTAACTTTGTGATAGGACGTCCATCTTCTCATAAAACATAAGATATCAACAAGATTAGCAATGGCACCAGCAGACAATTCTGTTTTGAAAGTGATCTGGGAAGGGATCCACTTCAGAAATGCACCTTATTTCTAGCCATAAGTATGATCCTAAATATAGGCACATATATGTGCCTGGGATACTTCAGCTGCTGTAAGAGCCAGTAGAGATCTAGGCCTCAATTTAGTGACCCAAACTGAGGCATCTAGTGTTCCATGAACTGCCTTAGCTTCCCTGGATAACTTCCAGCAGATTGCCCAGAAAAGTAGGAGTCTCTGGTAGATCCTGTGTCATATCTGTCATTCTTCTAAAGATGTCTTCAGTACCTTTGATGTCACAAATTACCTAAATGTGAGCAGATAACTCCCTGTGCAGTACAGGCAAAGAGTTTTGAAGCTTACCCAATATAGATGTCAACTGAACAGGTCTCTAGACTCTATTGCCTCTCTTGTCTCATGGCATAATTCAGAGGCTTAATTGCCTGAACACACATTCGTAGAGCCTTTTTGGGTGTCCTAGCGTATCTGAAACAACTTCTTGACAGTTAGTTGATTGATAGTTAGGACACAAGACCTGTGAAAAATCTTGCCCTCTGGACCAGCAGTTAGAAGCTCAGATAGATCCCTTTGGACCTCCAAGTGATCGCATATGTGCGCAACACAATTGCACCTACAATGTCTGGATTTTACTGTTCTGATTTTAGTGGGCAGTTTCTCATAGCACGAAAAGCATGAGAGGATGATGAATGCAAACTATATACACAGAGAATTAATGAGCCATTAAGAGCTGCTTCATGACTCTATTATCTCATTCCCATTAAAATCAAGGAATCCTTTAACCAGGGTACTTCTGTATTCCAACATTTAATCTTCAGGAAAAAACACAGCTGGTAAAAATGTCTCCAGTGACCACAGTGAAAGCATACAAATTTAGACCATCTGAGGAGCTGGCCCACAGCACCTAAAACAGGTGGCAGGGCTGGTCCTGGTTCTGTTCTCAGCTGTGATATTATTGATACCCATGAAGAATTTCAGGCCATGGTGCTGTGCGATGGAGAAAAATCACCTACCCTTGTAACATCTAAAATGAAAGAAACTCAGTTTAATGATTTTGATAGCACAAGCTAAAATGGTGGTTGCACCAGAGTGAATTTAATCCAGTGTTTACCTATATGAATTGAGAAGTTATGAATCATTGCTTTGGCCACTATCCCAGTTAGCAATAGCTTATGAGTATAAAAAGGAGTAGACTATACATTTTAAATTAAAATAAATATTTACCTTATACCTTGAAAATACCAGTTAGAACAGAGCAATACAGTCCATAATTTGTATGATTCATCTACCATTAAAGTAAGCTTGCAACCTTTGTATCACACTTTATCTTCCTTACAAGTTACCGATTTGGTAGGTATTTATCGCAGTGGATATTCCTCCACTCAGTGGTGTATAAATTGAAACAGATGTCAGTGAACAAACTCAAATTTATTTTCTATCAATCATGTTCACAGCAATGAGCTTAAGCAAAAGCAACAATGCCAAGAATCAGGCTCGTATTATTGCTGACACATTTACTAGGTGCTCTGAGAATCTATTCATACTGTCCTTATTCTGAACCGCAAATACGCCATCTTCCACTCGCAGGCAAAAATTTGAATAATGCCTCTAAAGCTGACTAGGGGAAAAGTTAATGTAAAGGTTAGCTAACAAAGACCAAGACCCCACCTTGCATACAGAGCAAAAATCAAGCTGCATCTTTCTTAACTTTAAAAGGAGCCTATCAAGGAAAATAACGATATAACTCCCATGAGCAACATGCAAATTAGGGAATTTATCTCTAGCAAAATGTTTTATGCTATAGAAACTCACAAATAGACTTGATTCAGTGACAGTAAATTAAACACGGTGGGTAGTTCTGTTTGACTGATGAGTACACATGCCACTGGCAGCAGGGCAATGACATATACAGGATAGTAATAAATACTTTCACTAGCAGTTCAG
>NW_010579490.1:280880-292003 GCF_000705375.1 Tinamus guttatus | reverse complement strand
GCCACAAGAGCACATTGCTGCCTCATGTTCAACAATTCATTGTTCAAATATTCTCCAAATCTTAAAAGTCTGGCCTTTAAACCACCTGAAGAACTCTTCTGAGTGTATGAGGGAGGGTGCATATTGCTCTTAATTACAAATAACATAAATGTGGTTCTCCTAATCGCATGTGACAAACTGACTTTATATATAAACATTTACTTTGAACACACTGAGATAAGAAAAGACATAAACACTTCGGGAAAGATGGGGAGAGGGAAGAGAGAAAGTAAGCACTGGAGTAGAAAGACTGAGTTTAGCTTCCTAGTCGGTTCCAGCTGAGAATTGGAATCACAGAGCAATGTTGCCAGTAAAGGACCTCTGAAGGTCATCTAGTCTAATGTTCTACCCAGAAAAGGGCTAACTCAGAGCAGGTTGCTCAGGCCATGACCGGTAAGGTTTTGAGTCTCTCAAGAAATGGAGAGGTTTTTCACTGCCACTGCCCAGTTGTCCAGTCTGTCCAGGTCCCTCTGGATGGCAGTGCAGCCCTCTGGGGTATCAGCTACTCCTCCCAGTTTGGTATCATCAGCAAACTTGCTGAGGGAGCACTCTGTGCCTTCATGCAGGTCATTGATGAATAAATTGAACAGGACTGGACTGAGGACTGACCCCTGGGTGACACCGCTAGCTGCAGGCCTCCAACTAGACTCTGCATCACTGATCACCACCCTTTGAGCTCTGCCATCCAGCCAGTTCCTAATCCACCTCACTGTGCACTCATCTATCCCACACTTCCAGAGCTCGCCCAGGAGGATGTTATGAGGGACGGTGTCAAAAGCCTTGGTGAAGTCGAGATAGATGACATCCACTGCTCTCCCCTCATCTATCCCCTCATCTATCCAGCTGGTCATTCCATCATAGAAGGCTATCAGGTTAGTCAAGCATGATTTCCGCTCGGTGAATCCATGCTGACTACTCTTGAGTGCCTTCTTATCCTCCACATGTTGGGAGACAACAGCCAGGATGAGCTGCTCCATCACTTTTCCAGGGATGGAGGTGAGGCTGACTGGCCTGTAGTTGCCTGGGTCCTCCTTCTTGCCTTTTTTGAAGACTGACGTGACATTGGCTTTCCTCCAGTCCTCCGGCACCTCCCCCGTTCTCCAGGATCTTTCACAAGTCTTCCTCTCTCCAGGCTTCTTCTCTTGTCCCTAGGGCCTGGGGCTCTAAAGGGCTGCCCTTGGTAAACACCAAAGCAAAGAAGGCATTCAGCAACTCTGCTTTTTCTGTGTTATTCGTAACCAGGGTACCCACCCCATTCACCAGCAGACCCACATTTTCCGTGATCTTCCTTTTGCTGTTAATATATTTGAAGAAATTTTTCTTGTTATTTTTAACACCTCTTGCCAGATTGCATTCCAAATGTGCCTTAGCTTTCCTTGTTGCATCTCTGCATTCCCTGACAACATTCCTGTATTTCTCCCAGGGGACCTGTCCTTTTCTCCACATTCTGTATACCACCTTCTTCTGCTTGTGCATTGCCACAAGCTCCCTGCTCATCCACGCAGGTCTCCTGCCCCCTCTGCCTGACTTCTTACACACTGTTGCTGGGCATGGGGGAAGTGCTGCTTGAAAACTAACCAGCTCTCTTGGGCCCCCCTTTCTTTCTAGAGCTCTAGCCCATGGGATTCTTCCAAGGAGGTCTCTGAAGAGGCCAAAGTTGGCCCTCCTGAAGTCCATTGTTGCAAGGCTACTTACAGCCCTGCCACCTCCTCGTTGGATCCTGAACTCCACCAACTCATGGTCACTGCAGCCTAGGCTGCCTCCCACCTTCACATGTCCTACAAGTCCCTCTCTATTTGTTAGCACGAGCAGCTGATCCAGTCAGTGATTCTTTCAGCAGGTTTCAACATATGCATGGCAGGAAAGTTTGGTTCAAGGAACCAAAATCTGTGAAGCTCAGATCTGTGAAGCAAACAAATGAAGTTTTGTGTTGACTCCTGAAATTGCTGCCTATTCCCTCTGCTCCAGATAGGTGATCAGAGGCAACCTCCAAGAAAGAATGGGAAGTCTTTAGCGTCCACTAAATACTTCTACTCCTTTCTTAGGACAAAAAGCAAAATAAGAATTTAGATTCTTCTCCAGAAGAAATCAGAAATATATTTAGTTTGGAATTTGCGGAAATGAGTTTTGGTTTGAGCTCTTTTTGGGAGGGGGAGAAGAATGCCATCTTTTTGCATTAATTGGTTTGCATTAATTAAATTATTTCTCCCTCTCTTTTGCACTCCCATGTCCAAAAATGTTACTAAACTAATCTCCGCAGCAGGATATCTAACCAAACTTTCCTTTCAGGAGCTGAACAGTTAACCTGATATCACTTTGATTATCCAGTAATACAAAAAGACAATTCAGCCATTCAACTTGATACTATTCAAATATTGAACAAGGAGCAACTTACAAGAAAATAAATGAGAAAGAAACTCTGCAGATAATTGTCCATTCTGATAACAGGACATTGAAATAGAGATATGAATGTCCATAATTTTAAGTGCTTTTATCATATTTAGATAATGTCCAACTAAGCCTTACAGGAAAGCCTGATTTCCATCTGCAGAAGTGATTTAGGTGTGTATCTTTTATTTTTCAAAAAATATTTATTGGCTAGAAATTAAGCTAGAGGCCCAGAGGCATTTTCAAAAGAACTTGGCCAAATAGCTCTCATCGTTGAAAACAAACACCTAAAAATGTGACTACACTTTCCAAGAAGGTTATTGTGCACATTTTCTCATGTAACCATAATCTGCTGCCACCTCTGCCAAGATATGCAGCAGTCCTATATACTCCAAATTCCTAAAGGAGGTCACTTCTAGACTGAGTTTTGCTCCGTGACATGTAAAGAGCCATGTAATAATCAGCTACTTCATTGGTAATCTAATAGAAGCAGATTTTCTCATGCCACTGCCCCTACCTCCCCACGGAGAGTATGTCCTGTTTTGTAACTAGGAGCCCTTTATCTTACCCTAACAAAATAGAAACACAGGTTTTCCATCATGGCTTGTCACAGATTAGGTCAAGTTGCAAACTCTTTCTACTCCACTCTTTGTTTTCCTCTCATTTTCTCTGAATTTGTCATCTGTAAAAAGATCTGCATATGTAATAAAATGACTGATGTAGAAACTCTCAGAAAATTAAACAGCTTAGTTATTAATGCAGTTCAGAGCTGCTCTAGAGAGGATTCAAAGCTAATGATGGAAAGGCAGTACAGTTTTTAAATGAATTTGTTGTTCTAGAGCTTTCTCTGGGATTCATCAATATCTTGCCTTTACTTCTTGTTCTCCTTCACTTATAGTAACAAATCTCACCAGGTTCCACAGGATGCCTCTTTTCGCCATCTCGGTCTAAGCCCCGAGATGCCTACATGTAGAAGAAAACATTTTTGCCAGGTCACAGGCAGAACCTTCAGTCTGAAGATCAGCTGCTTCAAAGTGCATACACACAAAGTAGTTCTCAGGTTAGGTTTCACTTCTTGTAGTGCTGACATGCTGCTGTTCAAAAGAGATTGGAAAAGTTCACAGCAGGCATGAAATGGCTTAGGTTATTCAAGACAAGATGGCTGGGAAAAGAAATGTAGAGAAAGACTCACCGGGCAAAGCAACTGAGCAACATGATCTCCAGAGGTCCCTTCCAGCCTCAGCCATTCTGTGATTCTGTGATTCTGCCCTGATTACAGTAAATTAAATGCAGCATAGCTAAAGCAGACTAATGCACATTTATAGAAGCAGTTGGAACACTCAGCATAAAGTACCAAGAATCCCTGTGGCCAGCTTAGAGCTGGTCAAAAAGCAAGTGCTTAGCATATGTGCTAAGAAAAAAGCACCTAGAATTCTTAAGCCATTTTATACTTGAACAGTAATTTATGACTCCAATGTTAAATATAGTTAAGGAACATCACATTGCACACGCTTGAGTAGATGTGTTTTTAAAAAAACTTTTCAAGTTTGCCTAAAAAAATCATGTTACCATTATAGTTAGGATTTATTTGGAATGCCAGAACAAATAAGTTATGCTAGTAGTGCCATGGTAGGTTTTCTGTTTGTGTAAAAATCTGCAACAGCTCATTTTTCCACTTAATCCTTACCTGCTTTAGTTGATAGAGTCTAGCTTTTTACCAGCTGAGGATGCTTAGTTACTCACCCCATCATTCTTCAATCCTGTCCATGCTTGGGTAATAGCAATACTGGTGTTTTCTGCTGGACCCAGAATGTGGCATTTTCTTTCAGAGTATGCAGCAATACAACACTCTTACCAATTTTGAGGTAGTATAACAAGATCTTTGAAAGGTAAGTACATAAATGGCTATTTTCTTTGTGATATAAAGTGCATAGAAACTTAATATTGTAAACTATTCCCATTTTATCTCTGCCCTTCTTCTCCTTATTTTTTATACTTTTGATTGTAAATCTATTTGAGTCAGCATTTGGTTGTAAAAACAGCAGAAATAACCCAGCTTCCCCATACACCTTTATTTTCCAGTAAGCTACATGTTTGCCACTCACCTTTCTGCCATTGCTTGAATAAAGCAATAAAACAGTTAAGTTCAGGATTCTTAGCAATGTCAGGCCTTTGGGATGTGAAAAAGATAAGGAGCAAAAATGCTGATAACTTCAGTGGAGTGATGCGTTTCTCAAATCACTGTGAATGTGTACGGCTAATCACAACTTTTATGCTCTCTCAGTATGTCTTGTTTACAGATGCTTATGTCTGCATTTAATGCCCTGATTTGAGATACAAATAATGGTTACAATTGTTGCTGCTGTTTGAAACAGATTTGTTTTTACTACTAAGAATAATGTTGGCTAAAAATCCCACTGGAGATTATTTTGTTCTCCTTTGCTTTCAGCAAGAGGCAATGTTAAAGACTGTACGTTACGGTGTAGTTTTATAGTCTCGTTTAATTTCAGGAGCCTGAACATTAGTTACACCTTTTTATGTTTTGTTTGTTTTCTTTTTCTTTGTTTGTTTTCCCACATGTGTTGGATTCTTTTATTTCTTATTTCAGTTTCCTTTGACGGAAATAATTTGGACCTTGTTTCTAGGATTTCGTTGCTTGGAACTGAAGTTAAAAAGCACTGTTCTCATATCCCAGTGAGACAGCAGGCAGCCCATCAATATTTTCTGTGATGGATGTTTTTCAAGGCTGATGCTGTTCTCCCTTACATGGATGTAAACTGGGAGCAGCTACACTAAGAGCAGGTTTTTATATAGGAGAGTAGGTCTAGATCACATGATTTTTTTGTAATTAGCTTTTTTTCTCCTGATAGCTGTTTAGAAATATAAGAACCATAATGAAATAGCCTATCGTGTACAGAAACTGTTACTATTTCATATGGCAGATCTTGATCTGTCCAGATGCCTGCCACATCCAATTCCATGGGGAAGGATGCTCAGGGGCTCAAATTTTGCCTCGAGCCTTGTAGCACATATCTACTGCTCAGGTCTATTTTTTCCATTGCAGTGTGAAGGAGAAAACTCATATTGACTTCGAAGGGAGCACAAATGGGCCCTGAGGTAACAACCAAATTCAAAAAGTAGTATATATTCCTAAAGTGACTCATCTGGATATGTCTCACTGGAGATTTTTCTATCCTAAACTTTTCAGAAAGAGTGGAGTAGTAATTTTTAAAATGCCCCAATCCTCTGTTTAAGATAAGACCGGCAAGCCCAGACCTCACAGACAGTGACTACCTACACAAACAGCTCAACATGCCCCTCAGGTCCCCTTCCAGCTTCAGTGTGTCTGGACACCCTCTCTCCACCTCCCCACCAGCGCTGCAGTGCACACAACATGCCCGAGGCAGTGGATTAGAGCTCCCAGCTCAAGATTAGGCGTGTGCACAAAGATCGACATACCCAACGAAATGCAGACAGCAAGTGTGGCATCTGAAGCAATTGCAGTTTATCACTAGATAAAGTAGGATGAACTTCTGCCTCAGGTGATACTGTTACACTTGCAGAGCTCTCCTTCTCCCTTCCTTACATAGACAGTGATTACAGTCACCTTTGTAATAGTCTATTGTCAGAAGTTCAAAGCCAGACTTTTATCTCTGACCTTGGCACTTCAGAGATAGACAGAAAATAAGGGGAGGAAAAGAGATAGAGAATGAACACACTTAGCTTTGTAAACTGAAAAACTAGAGATTCAGTCAAAGATAGAGAAGCAAGAGATGACAAGCGATATGAGAATAAATTAAAGATGAGAAGGTAAATCACAAAAGTGATAGAATTCAGATTATTAGACTTTCAAAGACAGTTCTTGCCAGGTTAACCTGTCAGCTTTCTCTGATAAGATAACTGATTTTTCTAGAGCAGAGATATGCAGCAGATTTCATCTATCTATGCTTTAACAAAGCACCTGACATGATGACATGTGAGAAACAGTTCAACTGGAAAAGATGGGGATTAGTACAAGCTTTATAGCAAGTACATAAAATTGCCTGGTCAGGAGAAAAGAATGGGCTCTATTGAAAGGAATCTATTGGTGTTGGAGAAGGGTTCACAGTCCTGAACAATCTGCTGTTAAAGTGGTTGTGTATTTCCATTAGTCATCTCAGCACAAGAAAGTGGGAGTGTGCTAGCAGTTTGCTGGGAACATAGCGTTAAGAGATTTTGTCTGTACAGAAGAGGATAGGGGCATTCCGCAAGGGTAACTAGATGGCATTAAATTCAGATGACAGGAGCAGACTGAAATTCACTGAAGGAATAATTGAAGTAATATCTACTGTAAGCAGAAAACTCAGAACTTGGAAATGATAATGGAGAAGAAATTATTGTGTATACAATTTGGGTCACTCTTCCATTCATTGCTTCCTTCCCTCAATGAATCCTAATTGGAGCAAATGTGCAGAGAAAGACACTCTCTTCCCCTGACCATGCTGATCTTTATCACATGAAAGGAGACTAAACTGGATTGGTTTCTAGGAAAGAGGGGAGGACATGACTTGCTCCTGCTTTTCCTCACCACTCTGGCTACATTAATGCTGTGTGTGCCACAGCAGTGTGCAGAACTGTACATTCTTTTTCAATTAATTAACTCATCCAGTTAAGAAACATGTCTAAGATACATCCAATGTTGAACTGCCAGCTTACTGTGTATATCAGATAGACAGCCGTCAGGTCCTTTGCAGGCCTGCAAACTTATCTTGGTAAAAAGGAAGTTCTGCTTCTACAGTGATCCTCTCTGCCCTAACACCTGGCTGATACACCTACCAAGCCGTGTGTTGAACACGAGAGGATGGACAAAAACTGAGCTGCATTACTGTCTGACACTGGCAGCCAAAGCAAGCATTATTTGTAAAAAGATACATTTTGTTCATTAGTCTACTGTCAAGCCAAATATTGCCTACTGTTTTTAATTTATATAGAATAATTTGAAGCTGTTGGTGCCTAAGGATTTCATTTTTAGTTTATGAAATTTATTTGAAAAATATGTTGCTTCAGGATTTTTCAATTTATTTACCTTATTTTTAAGAGTGTCCTAAATTGATGTTTATGCACAGGTATCATACTGCATATGAACAGATCATTCATCCCCAAAAAACATATAAAATCAAATATCCCCAAGCATAAATACTCATTTAATTAGCTCCCCCAAGCATTAATACTCATTTAATTAGCTCCCTCTAAGGCATAAGCCTTTAAAAATTTGAACATTTCATTATGCACTTCAATAAATTCTTGGTTCTGTCAAATGTTTATATAAAGGTTGAACTGAGCATAGTCAAGGATTTTACAGTTACAAAAATCTGCAACAACCACCTGGTGCTTAAATGGGGAGCATTATTGCCTTTATATTTTAGTCTCATCAGTGACAGTCTTTTAGGTATTTAACACCAATACATCTTTTCACGGGCTGAAGTGAACATCTTGAAATTTATCCAGAAAACAACATGAAGCTCATTCATCTGGGAAAGAACTGAGATAATATTTTATATCTAATACAGTTAAGTAAATGAGCAGCTGTGATTTCTATGAGTTGAAGCATCTTCATGGGCTTGAGGGTTAGCCCAGTGTAGAGCAGATGGCTGTATTCTGATTTGATAAGGGTGCTTAGATAATTGCAATGGTAAAAATAATTTTTTGAGAAGACTCTTCATCAGTACCTAGACTGACACAAATACAAGATGGCATCATCTTGGATCACGGTGCCATCTGAGATCCTCAAGGTATTAAAGAATAAAAGAGCCACTCAAACTGCAGGTCTTTGAATGAGAAGCAGAAAAACGGTGCAGAAAAAAAGCCATGCTGCCATACCCTCATACCCTTTCCTTCACCTCGTTATTTCTGTTATGTTTACAAGAGCTCTTACAATCATTCTAATCCTATTATCTAGCAAACAGTGTGATACAGGAGGCATTGCATTTAGGTTCCATAAAATGCATGATATAGAGTTTTACATTATCCCTGAATTCTCCAGCTGTTCAGAAAATGTCCAATATAACATAAAAGAATTTTTTTCAGAAGAACCTGAAATACATAGTAATCCTTTTTTTTCCCAAGGAAAATTTTCAGGAAAAATTCTACTTTCAAAATTTTGAATAGAGTTTAAAGAGAGGAGTCTTACTGAGGTGCAGGATTGGGAAGGCAGGGAGAGTTGGCTTCGAGTTTTTTTTTATTTTTATTTTTGCAGTTTTGATAACTCTAAAGGGATGAGAGAACTATACACAGGAAATGGAATTCCTCTGGAGGATGGGTGTTAAGTCTCAACTCAAAGAGGATCTAAATACTTACCTGAGTCAGATCTGGAACTACAGATTCAGACTATTTTGCATGGAGGAGAGGATATCCAAAGAGGACACTTTATGGTGAGCTCAAAAGCAGTTCTAATTATCAATCCTTGGACTTCTTTGCTTCAAGCTAATCCTTTGACACAAGTTAGAGCAGCAAAACCAAGCTCCTGGCATGGAGGAATGGATTTTAAAACTATTTCAAACTTCCTTATGCCTTACAGCTCATTTATCACTATAATTTAAAATTGTAGAAGTATAAGAAATGTACATACACTTCCTTTGCTACATCAGATTTATGTAATAATCTTAAAAATAAATTAAAATTATAGAGCCGTTTCACATCACTTTTAGACAACTGCCACATTATATACAAACATCCACTGAACAAGGTCATACAGAAGTATTCAGAAGCAAAGAAAGTACTTGTCTGGCATCTGAAACTAGCCTTTCCAAGCCAAATCATTCAGGCCAGAACTTAAGTTAATGAAATTTATTTTAGCAGTACTTTGTGTGATATGTTTCTGTTACAGCTAACATAGCTTACCATCTTATCACTGCTTGATTTCTTTGCTTATGAGACATATTATAGGGAACCAGGGATATGTTCTAAAATAGTTTATGTCTCTTAAGTAGCATGAAACCGCATGATTGCAGTCCATATTAGAGATCTGGTAGTATGTCACAACCAGCAGAGAATATGAAAATACAGATAACACAACCTTCACCACTTTGATGGCCAAGTTAACTGATGATGTCGGACCACAGAGTAAGCACTGATGCAGATAAGCTGAAGTAGAGTGAAGAAGAATGAAGAAGATACAGATGAGAGCAGGACAGAGAGCAGAGAAAAGACAACAAAAGTAAAGAAGGCTCTGGCACAACGCTCAATGTCAGGTCCAAAGAAACAACAACATAACCCAGGCTTCCATACTATTGGGTATAAAATGCTACTGTTGATTGAAATTCTTATTTTAACTGTAACAGCTATGGCACTTTAAACAGTTCAAAATTTCTGTAAAGTTCTATGGCATGCACCAGTTGACTAACATATTTTGTCTTTTTTATGCCCCTCACTGTATGCGATGCACATTCTTAACCAGACAAAAATGTGACCTTTCCTTGATTATTCCTGGTTATTTGTTTTCATTTCTCTTTCTTACTCCTCATAAAGCTTACATATCATAAGCTTGTGTAAGCTTTATACACAAATACATATACATAGATACATAAAAATCATACATAACATAGCATCCTTGCTTTTTATTCTGAACAACTATTTCCTTTTGAGATATTTCTACTATCTTTTCATTTTGCACCCCTTTAATTCCACTGAGTCTTTTCTTTGCTTCCTTTCAAGTTTTTCCTTCACTATTTTTATTTTAAAAGATTAATAAAGTGCCAAGAAATACTTTGACCTTTTCAGATAATCAATATTAAGAAGGATTTTCAGCTATCGACAAATATTGTTTCAGACAATAATTATAGAGAAGAGTGGCAGGTTCTCATTCATCACCTTAAGCAGATGTCTGGGGAAGGAAATAAGATATCTTAAGTACCAGAGATTTTGCTTCAGAAACATCATTTTTGACACATACCCATTAGCTGGGCTTGGTTGTGGATAGTGTCTCTGCTTTAAAGCATAATGTTGCTGCTATTAGTAGAAAGTGGCCCATTCTGTCAACTCTTTCTCAGCATAATTGCTCCATGGATGACAAATGATTGCTCACACTATCAGCACATGGTTTACTGTCTTTTCACACTTCACCTAAATTAAAAGTGAAATAATGCTATTGGATTTCCAGATTACTAGCAAAAGAGCAATGAGAATTTGCAGCAAGAGGAATGCTTACTGTTAAGTCTAGAGACTGAAATATTTGGAAAGTCATGTGGGTCTAAAGGGAATTATACTGAAGTGATAAAATATCAAAAGAGGAGGCATGGAATTCAAAATAGAAAAAGGGTCACTATATCCCAAGTGTCACTTTTAAAATAAAAAAAAAACACTGGCTCTTCCTATAGGCTTTTTTTCTTTGCTCTGTTTAAATAAGGATGATAGAATGCTTTTAAGTCATCTGCTGTCCTCAGATGCTCCCAAAAATGAAACTAAAACATAAGCAATTATTGGCTAACTAAACCGCAAACTACGATTTCTACTTAAATGATGTAATGCTCCCTGCAAAAGGAGATATTTCATAAAGAAAAGAAGAAAGGAAGAAAGAAAGAGAGAAAGGGAGAAAGAGAGAAAGGAAGAAAGAAAGAGAGAAAGGGAGAAAGAGAGAAAGGAAGAAAGAAAGAGAGAAAGGGAGAAAGAGAGAAAGGAAGAAAGAAAGAGAGAAAGGGAGAAAGAGAGAAAGGAAGAAA
>NW_010579490.1:151272-280600 GCF_000705375.1 Tinamus guttatus | reverse complement strand
AAGAAAGAAAGAAAGAAAGAAAGAAAGAAAGAAAGAAAGAAAGAAAGAAAGAAAGAAAGAAAGAAAGAAAGAAAGAAAGAAAGAAAGAAAGAAAGAAGAAGAAAAAATGTATGAAATGAAAAAATAGTAGAATGACAATAAGAAAATCAGTAGCATCATGTTTCTGGTCCCTTTGAAGCATAAATGATTTCCAAAAGTCTTTCTTCTGTTCCTCCTTACCTTCTTATAAAGTCCCCTTCATTTGTAGTAGGTTTTCTTGACTCCAAAAGCATTCCTTCAGAGTTGTATGTCCCATCTTAGCATTTCCCAAAATCAGCTCCAGGAACTGAAAATGAAACATTTTTTTTCTTGTGGTAAGAGGGAAGATCTGGGCTCAGTTACTTCAGAAATCCCAAAACCTGACTGATTCAATGGATACTGACAGAAACATTTCTATTTTATCTACAAGTTGTATCTGTGATCCTACCACTTATTCACAGAACTTCTTTGCCAAGTTCTTTCTGCTCTTCTACTAGGGCAGAACATACTGCAAGAATAAGGCCTTGACTTCTGATTGTCAGGATCTTTAGCTTAAAGATGAGACACTTGAATAGCAGATCAATGAATCTTCTTGACATTTACCCACGTAAAATGAAAATATTAAATTATTATCTGAATGATTCAGAATCTGAAATTTTTGGTTCAATTTACTTGCATTCTGATATCTAAATGAAGATGATCAGATAAGTAGGTTCTTTGGTACTAAACAAGCAGAAATTGTTTCTGAAGTGAAAATGGAGTAAAAAGGCAAGTATTATCTCTCCAAACTCCAAATATCTTCAAAAACTATATCTCACAAGAACACTTTTCGCTTACATGGATTCTCTTTATACTCAGTAAAGATAAATGGATATTCAAGTACATGAGTCATCTGATCTATTTAGAATTTTTCTCCATAATTCTGTAATAGGAGCCCAGTGCAACAAGTCTACATGTAGATCTCCACAGCATATACATCTGAACTTAATATAAATAAGTCTTATTAGGAATGCCAATGAAAGGAGATAAAATACCACATAATGTCCTTTAGACAATGTACACAGTTTAAATCAAGTTTGGGATGAGAATTGTATCCTTTTTTTAAGGAGGGAACTAGATCATTAAGATAAGCCAATCACAAAGATGTGCTTCCTTCCTGTAAGTCAGTGTGTTTACAACAAAAGAGATTTGCATTTAATTAGACAATTGCAGCAAATAAATGTCCAATTGTACACAGATATTGAACAGAAGTCAACACCCAAACTATAAGCAGTAAATTATTTCCTGCTGTGATTTGTACAGTTAATCTCAAAGTGAAAAGTAAATCTGACCTTTTCTGAATTTGGGGAGTTTATCTCACAAACAGGTATCTATACAGTTTATGTGCATTAAATTCAATGTCATTCATTATATGTTATGCATGTGCTGTGCAAATGTTCTTTCATTGAACAACTGGCTTTTTCTGTCTGCACATGCCATCTTCACAACATATATGTATTTGATCTACTAGATCCCGAACCCCTAGATTCATGCTACATGTCCACATATTTGGGTATAGTGGACCTGCCCTGACACGTTCCACAGTTGCACTTTTAGAAACTTCTGAGACACAGAGTGAGGATTGTAGTTGGAAGAATTTGGAATTCTGGTTGTATTTATTACTGCAAGGAAATGTGAAAGAAAATGTTTTTTTTAACTTATGTCTGAATTGTTCATAATCAGGGGTTATTTTAGCTTGGAGGTTCTCTGGGAAACAGAGAAAAAGTAACTTGTAGTTTTTGTGTGTTTGCTTGTTTGTTTTTTAACCTAAAGCCAAAAAAAGACATCTCAATGTAAAGTTACGGTAATAATCTACAGTCATTATGACTGCTGTTCATAGGTCTGAATTTTCAGTTCTCACCAGAGAAATGTTCCAATTGAAGAAAAGACTGCTGTACTAGTTTCTGGTTTTACATCGTTCGTTTTTTCTCTGTGTATCTTAAGAGTTTGGGCAGTGAGGTCGCTTGAGAACTAGCTGGATGGCAGAGCTCAGAGGGTTGTGATAAATGGTGCCGAGTCCGATTGGAGGCCAATGGCCAGTGGTGTCTCTCAGGGGTCCGTACTGGGCCCAGTGCTGTTCAACTTGTTCATCGATGTCTTGGATGAGGGGACAGCACATTTGCAGATGATACCAAACTGGGTAGAGTGGCTGACACCCCAGAGATCTGTGCTGCCAATCAGAGGGACCTAGACAGGTTGGAGAGGCAGAAAGGAACCTCCTGAGGTTCAAAAAGGAAAAGCTCAGGGTCCTGCACCTGGGGAGGAATAACTCTGGACACCAGTATAGATTAGGGGCTGACGTGCTGGAAAGCAGCTCTGCAGAGAGGGATTTGGGAGTCCTGGTTGACAAGAAACTAACCATGAGTCAGTAATGTGCCCTCGTGGCCAAGAAGGCCAATGGGATATTGGCCTGCATCAGGAGGAGCGTTGTCAGCAGGTCAAGGGAGGTGATCCTCCCCCTATACTCAGCTCTGGTGCAGTTCTGGGCGCCCCAGTACAAGAAGGATGTAGAGCTTCTAGAGAGGATCCAGTGTAGAGCAACAAAGATGATTAAGGGAATGGAGCATCTATTGTATGAGCAACTAAGCGAGCTGGACTTGCTTAGCCTGGAGAAGAGAAGATTGAGAGGGGATCTGATCAATATGTACAAATAGTTGAGGGCTGAATATAGGGAGAATGGGGCCAGGCTCTTCTCCATGGTGGCTGATGACAGGACAAAGGGTAGGGGGTGAAAGTTGAAAAACAGGAAGTTTAATCTCCGTATGAGGAAGAACTTCTTTCCTGTGAGAGTGACAGGGTCCTGGAACAGGCTGCCTTGTGAAGTCTGCTTCTCTGTAGATCTTCCAAACCCACCTGTACGCCACCCTGTGCCACATGCTGTAGGTATCCCTGCTGGAGCAGGGAAGTTGGACTAGATGACCTCTAGAAGTCCCTTCCAAACTCAAACATTCTGTGATTCTGCGAGTTTTATGCTTCCTTTTGGCAGTAAAAACAAAGTCCAGCAAGACATGTCAGTTCTTTTTTGGAGTCAGAACTTCATTTAAATGTTATTTTATTTCAGAATCATAGTTTGATCTCTGATTTCACCTGGATAAAAACACTCTATGCTACTCTTTTGTCAGAGCTACTGAATTTTCATCCACCTCTGCTGAACACTTCTACCGCTAAACCCAAATAAGAGTCAGGAACCTTATTCTGCTTTCCCTGCAGTATATACACCCTGTGAGAAGACAGAGGAGTCTGTTATAGTTAAGTTTCAGACTGTGTTTGACATGTTCAAGTCAAAGACCTCTCTGCTGCAGTAGGATGTTTCTGTCTTGGGGACAAATTCCTGGACTTGGGATGGCTTCGTCTCATTCCAACTACAGTCTGGAAGGGCCAAACCAGAGGACTGCCAAAATGTCCCAATCTGAGCTCCAGTTACGTTCCTTCTTCACCATTCTAGCTACATGGATCAGAATATTGACCCTCAAAAGACATGGGATATCCTCTCTGAGATCCAGATGCTCAGAGTGCAGGCCTACAGCAAGCCTGTTCCTGAACAAACACAGATTTTCCACACTGTGTTAGCCATAAAGAGCAGAAATATCCACATTGTCTCTAAAACCAGAGGTTGTATAGATGTCGTAATGGTAAGGCAACACCTCTGCTTCTCATTAAGCTGGAAAGCAATTGCTTGTGCTGGCAGCATGACCTAAGGCAGGAACTCCTCACTGCATTGAGTATACCTGTTAGAGCCAGGTAGGGGATCTTTAACGCAGCTCTGCAGCATCATATCTGAATGCTAGAGCCTATCGAGGCTCTGTATAAATCCCTTTTTTACCTCTCCGACATACCACTTCTTGCAAAACAAGACTGCCATAAACACTCTTGCTCCCCTTCACAACAGATGACAAGATAATTTTCATTTTGATTCTTATTTCAAGCTCTGAGGAATATTTGCTTTTGTTGAAAAATTTAGGGCTAAATTTTCAGGTCTCTTCCACTGTTTGCTCTGACTTGTTCAAAGTCATGTTTTAGTTTGCATGTTTTTTTATTTACTTTGCAACCTGATACATGCCAATGAATTACATCAGTACATTTGTCATGTAGTATTATGAATATTTTAGCCTTGTTTTCTTTCAATAAAAAACTACTAAGTATAATTTTATCAAATACAAAATGTGATATAATATTTACTTGAAAAGAATGGATTTTTAAAAAGTATAAAAATAGATACCTAAGACACAGATATTGATCTAGAACACTGCTATGTTTTGTTTATATGACACTGTATTACATCGTATTCCGTCCGTCTTTGGGATGCTTACAGATATGACATAGCTTGTAGCAGGAACCTTATAAAATCAGATGTCTTTCCATCAGGTCAATAGATTTTCACTTCCTGGAGGACAGCCACAATTGCCCTGGACAAGAGCTATTCCTAACTGTAGAAATTTTTCTGTCAATTCCCAATGCTGCAGAGTACCTTTCAACATAAACTCCATATTAGGTTACAAAATCCATATAACATCTAGTCATATATACATAGATACCTGTGACAGACTAGTATCAAATTGTTCTGTGGATAGCAGGAAATGAAACTTCTAGATTAGTCAATCAGAAAAATATATAAAGCAGGTAAAGATGCAGCTAGTAGAAAGAGTGCTTTACAGTGTTTTTCAATTTCAACTATTCGAGTTTTCACAAATGGTTTACTACGTAAAAATTTCTTCCATACAGCCTGAAATAGACAGTTTGGAGGCACAATGATGATTTTTTTCTTATTTTAAGGAAAGACTTGAATGGGGAAAACATAGAAAACTACAAGTAATTTGCCATTGCCCTTGCTCTGTTAGGAAAATGAGATGTTTTTCTCAGTTACCAAACAGAAACAGAGCACAAGAGGAGGTTAGCTGGTATAACAGGCTGGAAATAACAACAAACAAAATACAACAGATGAAATACATTGGATTTAAGACCTGGGAAGCAACAGATCAAATAGTCTCAATAGTCTTGAGAGGTGTCACTTTCACAAGAAAACATGGCCTCTTCAAGTCTCCACGTTATGCTTCAGATCTCCAGCAGTGGCCTAGCCTCTCTTGCTAGTCAGTCTGAAAAGGTAAGCACCTTTTAGACATCTGTTTTGAAAAGCTCTAGTATGTTACAGACTGCTAAAGCAAAGGACAATAAATAGGAACTGTGAGGCTTGCTGAGTGAGAGGACAAGGGAACATTTCCATCTCCTGGATTATTCATGGTAATGGAATGCATACTGGAACAGAGGTGAGATGTTAGTGAATGTTAAGAAAGCTCAATGTCAGAAGTATAGCAGGACATTTCCCAGTTTTAATCTTCCTCTTATTCAAAGACACAGTAGGCATGAACAGTTTTCAAAAGCCACTGTTCAGCTGTTCAAATGTCCCCATGTTTATGTGTACAACCACTGTAATTAAAGGCAGTTTGTGAACAATTAGTAGCTCAAGCACAGCAAAGATGTGTCTCAGAGAACAATTTTGTAATTGTGAATAAAAGAGTGCAATTGGATGGAATAGCTATTCCATTATTAAGGCCTTCAAATTACAAAACAGTGTCAGAGTTTGCGTTCACAGAAGAGTCTCTTGTTTGTATTTGGGACACCAGCAACTGGGTCCTGGAAGCAGAGGGAATGCAGCAATCATATATACTCATAGGCTTCTCTGAATTTTGTTCTCAGCAGCTGCATACGTTGGGTTAATGTGAGGAAGTGCTCTGCCCTGTGCTAAATTTAGTTTAATTAATTACAGCAATTGCTAGTAAGCAACTAACAATTTTGTATGTCTTTGTCCAGGGCCGTTGTGATTTTTCTCCAGGACAGCAGAGCTCACTGGATGTCTGAGCAACAGCCACTATATGTTCATTTCTGTCGGGAGTAACTAACAAACACCACTGGGGTTTACTAGATTTCTCTGAGAATAAATAATCTTTCATGAAGTACCACAGAAATTTAGGTGTCCCTGGAGATCTTGTGGCATTAATTCCTTAAATAACAATGGCCTAACAGAAAGCTAGCAAAGAGTGATGGTTTTGGAGAGAAATTTCCCTTGGCAAGTGTTGGAGTCTCCACAGAATGGAAAATAATAGGAAAATGGGGAGAAAGCCTTAGACTGTTACCAGGCCAAATCTGCTGTACAGTATTTCACATTCTTATTAGAAAATTATTTGGTACGCAGACAGTGTTACTATATATTTAACTTCATTCTGTACTTTGCCCTGCATTAATGGTTTCTCTTTTCTTTTCCTTTCCCAGTACCCTTGGCCAGGCCATCTGGTGCAGTGCATCAGTTATATATTGTATCATAGCTATGATTTATCTGCTTTAGGGGACCTTAGCGTGTATTGTGTTTGCCTGCTCAGCTGGGACTTTCATACTGACCCTTCCTTTCTACCTGTATAGAATGGGAAAAGAAAATGAAAAACCTATTTCAGGCTTTGTTTCTTGGCTATTCAAGGCTTTGCAATATTGTCATGCTTGAGATAAGAAAAATCAGTCAATCGTGCTGAATGAGATTGTCTTAAATATCATTGCATGCTTTTAGCTTAGCTTCCCAAGAAAGTGCAACCAGCATCCACCTGACTTTTAGGCTGTCAATCTCTTGGTGACGCCCTCTGCCCTATAGCTGCTGAGGTTGTTAGCCAATTTCAATGCAATTTGACAGAAGAGTAAAGTCTCAAAGAAAATACTGTCATAAGCACAAAGAGCTAAGCAGAGAAAGAAAACAAGTGCTACCACTAGCAGAAACCCTGCAGCCCAAATTCACAGTTATCTGTTAGGTCTAGTGGTGACTCAGGCAGCAAACACATACTGACTTTGTGAACCGCATGGGTGCCACCACCCACATCCCATCCATGCTGGGTTGATGATTGGAGACCAGAAGAGCACAATGAGAAGCTATGGAGAGGTATGGGACACAGTGGAGAGACTGGATGAATTGCAGGAAGGCAGAGGTATTTCCATTCAAGGTCAGGGTTTACTGCAAGGAGAGGGACAGCATATGAAGAGAAGGCTCTCTATATTCATGGAAGCTAAGTTTTCTTAATGTTTACAGATAATGTTGCAACAGTTAATAGCAGGAGTCCTTCAAAGTCAAAAACTGACAAAGGTTGAGTTAGCAGTATCAGAGAAAGACAACACAAAACATAAATTTGTTCTGTGAAGAATGGCATTAACAAAACTTATTTTTTTTCTTTTCGCTAGACAGCTAAGAACTACAAACCAGAAATACCTTATGTTTGGGTATATTTACAATTTTTTGTTTAAAAATATCACATCTTAATGAAAAGAACAAAGTGATCTAGCATGATCTAGCTACAAATAAATATTTGCAGTCTAAAACTTTGAAAGAAAACAGGAATTTCAAAGCTACACTTAAGAACCACACTCGAAAGTAATACATTCAGAATTATGGTTCGGGTAGTGTTATTTACTGACATTTGAGAACTGTTCATGCTTGCTAGAAATCAAAGACAATAAGCTTGAACATCTCACATAATTAAATAGGTGATTAAAATGAATGCAACACACAGATCATCTCATCCAAGTATTATATTAAAAAATTAAGCATTTCTTAAAATTCAGTTAGGTCAAAAGCACTCATGCAATACAAATAGAGCCTTACAGACCTATAGCCTTACAATTTTCGTGAACTGTTTTTTTTAGTGGATTGATACTTGTCTCTCTTTTTCCAGTGAAAAGCATTATTTCCTTATTGAAGTGGCAAAGATTCTTCATTTATTCATCAAAAATGCATGAGGTAGACATTAGATAAGTTTGATTTAGTTAGAAATAAATTAGTAAAATAAATAGGGCACCTGTATTTCTTAGTTGGAAGGTAGCTTGTTTGTTTTGCACCATGTTTTTCAGAAAAATATCCACCATTGTATGTTTACTTTACAAGCTGTGCTTTATCATTCCTTCATTTTGCTTCAGTCTTTTTGTTGGTGTTGTGATTAGCTGAGAAGAGCACCTATATTTGAGATGAGATGGAAGTATTTTTATGATTACTAACTAGCATTTGTGAAGCACATTTTGATCAAAGGAATGGAGAATAAATAGACTGGACCATGATATATCTTACTTATGATCCCAAAATCAGGTAGTGGCATAGTTCTCAGTAGCACTATCCCAAACTTGTCCTTTAAGGCTATCTTGCCTTAAATAAGTGAATACTTTAACAGACAGAGTATGGAAATGCTTAAATATGGCACTTTTAGAACTGCAGAATTCCCATGTACACAGTAAATTCCCCAAGTCTAGTGGAGATAAGTCTCTGGGATTTTTCTGTAGCCATATGAGCCAGCTATTGCAAAACATAGAACTAGACTGGCATTCTGAATCTCTGCAAACTTCAGATATATTTGTATCTGAGGGCCAAGTGCAGCCAATCACTGAAAAAATAATTATGCCTACCTTCTGATTCATTGCCTGATCCCCGACACCATATTCCAGGAATATGTTGCAACTAGACATAAGTAAAGCAACATTTTATAAAAATGTTAGCAATAGCTACTTTCTTAAGTGGAAATCTTCCTCCTGATTTAAAACAAACATCTTCACCCTTTTTCCACTCACCAAAACAGTACTAGAGGATGAGACACTGTGAAGAAGCTGCTTTTAACTGTTCCCTATGAAGTTGTGACTTCTCCTAACTACTCTGAAAGACTTAGGGCTGCTGAGAAAAAAAGCAAAAGTCACCACAACTCAAACAGTCTACCACAGAGGAAAGAACTCCCAAAATACAACTGATGCCTCACTCACAGCACCGAGATAAATCAGTTCCAAGTCCAAGACCGCAGTCTGCAGCATTTGAAAGGAAGACAAGCCCATTTAAACCTTTATATTTAGGTGTGGAGGAGCAATTATCTTCCATCATGGTGACTCAGTCTGCTGCAGCAGTAGCAGATATATGGTCCAGTCCTGTTGAGATAGACCACTTTGAGATAACAAACCACAGTGACACAGATGTCAGCAATCATAGGGAAGAAGAAAATATAAGGACTCACAAATGGTTTTTCCCTTACAGTTCCAGATATCCATACCAACCCATCACTGAGTGGAAGGGAATTTCATAGTTTATATCTCAGACTCCCAATTAGTTAATACTGATTCTGAATGTGAGAACTAAGGAATGGAATAATGTCAGAGACTAATTCCAGTCATACAATGTACATTTTTATGCCTAAAAGTTGTGCAAGATTCTTCTTGTTTCATAAATCATCAGATAATAACTTAAGAAGCACTTTTGGGCATGTCCTTGCATGTTTAGAAACAAGAATTTGTCACTTATTTTGGTTTCTATTTTTTTCCTAGACACTTGATATCTTTTCACATGGAGAAAGATTTGAATGATTTACGAGCTTGGTCAGAAAACTAGCCATACAAAACCAGCATTTCCTTATTCTTAAGCAGATTTTTAGCCTGTGTGCATTCAGAATCTGACCTGTTTCCATCCTAACTAAAAATAAAAATTCTCACTTCTGCTACTTTTGGGGCTGCATTGCAGGTTCAGACACACAGAGTGACTTTTCTGCCCTATGTATACCACAGAAATTGTTAGCTAGCTTCCATATGCACAACATTTATTCATATTGATTGTGAGAGCGATTATGAGATAAGCTTTGATATAGCTGTTTTTTCGGATGTCGGACTGAATATTCCTTCTGCAGCTTCCAGTGTCCTTCTTCCCCTTACTGCATTGCCAGCTACCAAACAGCCGTCTGGAAACTGATGAGTTTTCCTGGTGAATATTGACATGACTGAGAGGAAGAATTCATTCCATAGCTCCATGTGCCTAAAACCAATTGGTCTCAAGTCACAAGTTCATCATTTTCACTCCTTCCACAAGCAAATTGTGGGGGGCTTAGCCCTGACTCAAAAGGAAAACAATACAGATACCAACATTAATGTATAGATAACAGATATTTAAGGAAGAACCCTCTAAAATAAACTAAAAGCACAACAGTTTTCCCACAAGCAGGCTTTGCTTCTGCAAGTAAAACCACAGTGTCTTCACTGTTACGTCAGATTACAGGACACAGCCAGAGAAAAAGAGCCCCAAAGCATAGAGAAATCTACTGGCTGCAGCAGCATCACTTCATCCTCAGCAGTAACTTCTGACTATGTTCAACTGCTTAAACTATTATATTTGGAGAGGTAAACTGGCTTAGAGCTCAGCCAATTTAGCACTCCAGCACTTTGAATTTTATATGGATAAAAAATACTTAAAGGCTCTAGGAGAGCTGTAAGTCACTTTGCCCCTATAGCCATGAAACCTTAAGGAGCTCAGGAGGGTAAAGCGCTGTGGATCCTTGCCAGCTTAAGTCCTCAAGGCCAGAGGACCCAGAAAATATCTTCTCTGGGTTTAAGGCAGACAGGGTATTCCTGGTGCTACTGAATTCTTCTAATGCTGCAGCTGCAGAAGCAAAGCTGGTTGAAATGGTCACTCTATCAAATGCCTTTAAACACTGCATTAATATGAGTGCTGAGTAATTAAAAGTTCCTTGAAAATGCCTCCCTCACCACCCACACACTTCCTAATGGGCAGCAGAATGGCATCCTTTTAGATGCTGGATGGCAAACGCAGCTTTCCATTTCCATCACATCATGTTTCCTATGAAAGTTAATAGAAAAATTCACTACGAACTGGCTTTTCCTGTGTCTGTCACACAGGAGTTTTCCAAGACCATCTTCTCAGACATTGGTAGGAATATAAATGCAATTTTATGCATTTCATATGCATTTTACATATAGAAACTTCATTTTATGTCCAGAGTTATGTCTACTATCTTTTTAAATTATGTTCCATACAAAATGTTTGATGTCAGCATGGCATAATGTGGTTACATAGCACTCTAAGGAAAGAAGATTACAAGAAGATTGCCTCCAAGCTGCCACACACAGCACATCTGCACCAGGATAGTGAGATGCAAGCACTGTCAGAAAGGTGTAGATTTTTACAGTGTACAAACAAGAAATGGTGTAAAAGCCCCCAGGCAAACATCTCCTGGTACAGCCCTTGCTCCCAACTCTGCCTCCAGCCTGGAGTACAAATGTCTCCTAAAGGCATAATCCTCTGCTGTTAATTCTCTTAACCAACTGTAAAGGTATTTACCAAGGCCAAGGGCATTTTATTGTAACATTATGTTGATGTGTTTTCCACTCAAACATAACACCACAGTTTTAACTGCAAGACCTTATTCTTAACAAGGGTATTCCAGCTGATTAATAGTTACTTCGGTTCAAACATGGAGTTTATACTACAGTGTTTGTGCTTTTTTCAATGCCTAGTGTAGTGCATGCAGGTTTTTTGGATTGTAGGTCCTGAGATAACATAAATAATCACTAACAACTAGCCGTGCCCTGGATAAGGACTCTTTTTATTGCTGTCATATGAAAAGATGTTTAAACCACATCTGTGGATCATAATTATTGCACACCTGAAGGTTATCCAGTAAAACTGCAGAAAAATATTAAGTGGGCATAAACTACATAAAGACACAATGTGGGTTGGAGATGGACCACAGGTTGTGTGTGGGTTTCCCATCTTCTCAGCAATAAACAAGGCAGACACAGTTTTATTATAAAATAACTTTATTTTTCCACAGATTTAAGACTCTTTTTAACACATTTTATATGTATGTATCTCTGATCTTCGTCACCAGCAAGAATAAATTCCTCTCAAGTGTTTGGTCTTCTGTTTCACTATCGCATTGAAAAATCTCTCTGCAAAATGATAAGATTCAGCAAGAAATTTTACAGAAATTATGCAAGCAGATAAGCATACTCTCGTATTGGAGAGTTATATTTACCAGATATAAGCAGCTCGTAAGAGATCTTTAGCTGTATGAATTTCCATGTGTGGAAGTGTGCAATACATAGGATCCATCTTAACTGCTTTATATATTGATAGCTTTTATAGAATCACAGAATGGCTGAGGTTGTAAGGGATCCCTAGAGATCATCCAGTCCAACCCCCTTCTCAAGGAGGGACACCTAGAGCACGTGGCACAGGGTGGCATCCAGGTGGGTCTGGAAGATCTCCAGAGAAGGAGACTCCACAACCTCTCTGGGCAGCCAGTTCCAGGGCTCTGTCACCCTCACAAGAAAGAAGTTCTTCTTCATATGGAGGTGGAACTTCTGGTGTTTCAACTTACACCCGATATCCCTTGTCCTGTCACTGGCCACCATCGAGAAGAACTTGGCCCCATCTTCTTTACATTCTCCCCTCAGGCATTTATACATATTGATAAAATCCCCTCTCAATCTTCTCTTCTCCAGGCTAAACAGGCCCAGCTCGCTTTTGACATCAGGAAACACAATTACAGAAGGAATATAGAGCATATTTTAGGGTATTTTTTCCATAAGAATCCCTACTGAGATTCCATATGAACCCCTACCAAGATTCCATATCAAATGTTACAAAAGCAGGCATCCAGGAAAACTTCCCTTTCTTCTTTTAAAGCACACCGAGAAAATGCAGCATTCTTATCGTGAGTGAGGAAATGCGAATTCAGCTGAAAAAGGTGCATTCTATCAATATTTAAGAAGCTTGTTCCAGAATAAATTCCCCACTGTGCACGCTCTTTTACTAACACAGAGAAAGAAGACTAGACAGCCTATGATCTCCAGGATAAAAAACAGTACGGACAGTCCCACTGGTAAGCCAAGGACCAGAGGAAAGGCATCAGGCACCTACTCTGGTCTTATAGACAGAGCATGGTGGCAGCTCCTGCCAGATGCACATGGTAGAGCTGTGGCACCTTGATAGCAAGTGAACCCTCATGCAAATTCAGCTGGCAGAATTTATGAAGTCTGGTCTCCCTTTCCATAATTCTAAGGTAGGAATTACTTAACTGTGAATTATTTGCCATTAAGCAGCTATACTATAGCAAATCACCTTCTTTAGAAATCTTGTTTGCAGTAAGAGACAGGATGGTCCTCAGGATGAAGCAGAGCCCAGCAGCCAAGGCAGCAGTGCCACCTCTGGGATGGGGAGCAAGAGGAAGATGAACGGAGTCACATGTGCAGGTGAGGTGGGTGAGAACAAACGTGTTCGTTCCAGCTTTGCCATGCCCAGTGGTTTGAAGGCATGCTGCACCAAACACATTTAAGAGAAGAATAAAGACACAGTCCAACAGCCTGGCCTGTAGAGTTATGCACAACTATGCACATCTGGAGCAATGCTCACAGGCTTCTCTTTCTTCCTGGCTTGCTGTAGTAGGAGACACGCTGCTAGATAAATATAAATACACCTTTATTTGGCTTTGTTCCCTAAGCAAATTGAAAGTATTACAGACATAGAATAATTCATTTTCTCAAAAAATCTCATTTGTTTACATAGTACTCCAAGCATGTTTGTTTATAACTGCACATATCAAACAAAACCTAAACTGTTAAACTGCTTCCAAACGTCTTTTTGATAAGGCAAAATGCTCTTCCAGTGTTTTTCAACACTGCAAAATCAAAATACCTCAACCTTATTTTTTCAGATGAAGTACAGCAGATTGTCTATAATTAAAGTGAAAGCTCTGTCAAAGAACTGTATTTTTAGACCTGGACACCAATATCTCAACTGACATATAGCCAAATAACAGAAAGTGTGACCCAAACCCGTAAATAAACAGCCCCTCATAGAAACAATGAAAGCAAATGGTTTCTTTCAGATGCTGTACAAAGAAGATGTGCCTGGTGACTGACAAACTGCTTGAAGTCTCCAAAGACACTGTGTGTATCATCTTGCAACATTAGCACATGCTACCATGGAACCTAGCCCTTTGTTTGCAAAAACTACATTCTCGGAGCAGATTGGCAATGACAATGGCCATTTTCACTTATTTTAGCAAAGTAACTGCAAATACTGGTGCCAGTGTATATCAGACTTTATCCAGCAATGTTGCCTGTATTCAGAGCTATTATTTAAGTTGTGTCAATGAGATTAGGCAATGCATTTTCTTGTTTCACTCAGGTATTTCAAGGATTTTCGGAGTTTTGCAGAATTGCACATTTAATCACAGTCTCCTGCCATGATTTTGGTGAATGGTTTGTACAAACATTAAAAAGAGGATTATAGCTTATGGAATCAGAAGAGGGCACTCAGCAAAATAAACTGGCCCACTTCTTATTTACACACTGAAAAGCTCCAAACAGCAATACTGGCCAAGCACCATCTGTTTTAGGTTTTTGGATGAAACATAGATTTCCAAGTAGATTTTTAAACTTCAGACTGCTGTGGATTCATTTATAAGCTGCAAGTAAAACCAGCTGTCAGTAGACAACATGCAGTCCAGGGCGCCTGCATGCAGCAGCAGACTTCCACTAACACGACAGCCTGCCCCTCTCCTCAGACAACTGACTCGTGTCCACACAGAAACATTTAAAGATCTCCCAGCCTGGAAAAGGCATATTGATAAGCTATGTGCAGAAGCCGCATCCTGTTTTAGCCAATCTGTTATGGATCCTTTTTTATTACCTTTTATTACTCCTTTTCTTTACTCTGTTTATTCCTTAGCTTAGCGTTTTATTATCAACATCAAGTAATTAATCTAGTCACAGCTTCAAATACTATTTTTCATGTGAAGGTAGTTCAAGAAGCAATCATCTCGGACACACTTGAGCTGGCTCCAGCCATGACAGTTCAGAGGGTCAAGGAACAGCATGAAAATGGAAAAGAAAAAATCATGTGTGGACAATAAGAAATATGGTATTCAGCATGAGAGAGTTATTCTACCAATTGAAAGAATATTTGTTAATCTGAAATACTGGCTTCAGTCCTGCTAAAATGTTGCATAGATTTAACTTGATGAACTTTGAGTAATCCCATTGTTGTGCATTAAGTATCTATTTAACATTTTTTGATCATTTACACATAAATTAGTACTGGCTGCATTAATTAGCTCTTGTGAGGATTATAATCCATGAAACACTGCAAACACACTGGAAGGAAGGATTTTATGCAAGTAAGCATATTTTCATAGTAATATATAGAGATTCATCATAGCAAAAGTGAAGCTCAATCTGTAAGGAGGACAGACAGTGGATCAGATACCTGCAGGAACAAAAAGGAGAGAAAGTGAGGGCGGACGGTCACAGACAAGACCTAAACATGGTAAAATTTATGGAGTTTTTCTTATTTGTTTTTTGTTTTTGTTTTTGTTTTTTTCTGAGCACCACATACATACAGTGGATGTAATAACAAAGAGCAAGCATTTATATATCAGTCTTCCCCAATACACACTTTTGCTTTAAACAATAAAGCCAAAGGCCAATATCATTATCCCAATTTTACAGAAAAGGACAAGACAAAGCAGAACAGTAGAGTGGTCAGGCATGTCTGAAGTGGCAGCCAGGGAAAGTGCTCTATCATCTGTTTGAAATTAAGGAAACGATCCAACCAGTACAAATATGCAATAGGAGCAAATCATGGTGTGGGAAAAGAAACATCCTCAAGGGTGTGTATCAGGAATCCAGTAGATGGGGGCAATAGGAAAAATAGACTGAATACCCTGGAAAATGGCCCTCTCTCAGGGCACTTTTCAAAACTTTTTTTTTTTTGGGGGGGGAAAAGATAGTAGACATATCTTTCGTGAACTAGATTAGACACCTTTTATTCCTTTGTGAGGAATAAAATTCATGGCAGAATGGAGCAGAATACAAAGTAACAGTTATTTTATACATTTAATGGTTATGAGCGTGTAATTTCTAAGGCCTGCACCTGTAATTCCTGTGTAATCTGAAAGAAGTCATCAGTGCCTGCATACCAATCTGTTTTATTCTTTGTGGGTTTGCATTTACTTTGCATGACCTATTAAGCCATGTAAAAAGCACTTCATTGAAATTACACAACTAGTTATTTCTTGTTTCAGACCTAGTGATCAGGAATGGATTTTACGATTACAGTGATTTTATAACACTGGATGCTCCAGAAGGATGGCTCTTACATTACAAGTCTGTCACACACTACAGTTTTTATCGTGGGTCTCAGAATCAAATGCTCATGTAAAATCACTCTGATAAGAAAGGACAGAGGTAAGTCAGGGTTCAATTCTGTTTAACTATATTATTTAAATAATCTTACATTATGCAAAACTCGATAAAACACATATGTTCTTCTTACAAAATGTAAGCTAGTATCCTTTCAGCAAGGTAATATCCCTTCCTTACTTGGATATTTGGATACTGAGCTTGGACATTGTTTGACAGACTTCCAGCTGGACCTCATACACCCAGCACTGCGATCTCACTCTGGACTGCCCTTTGGTTCAACCTTCCTTACTTCTGGCAGAGAAATGTCCGCATCTATGTCTGATAAGCTATTTATAGTTATGTCTGATAAGCTATATATAGTTATGTCTGCTTTATTTTTCCGCTTATTCCTCCTTATTTCTCTCCTCTCTTTCTCAGCAGACACCTGTTTTACATAAACTAAGCACCACCCTATGACTCACCCTCAAAAAGCTTTTATAATTAAAAGATTGCAGGACATATATTCAGTCAAAATAAAGGTGTGTGTGTGCATACATATACATATATATAGAGAGAGAGGGAGTTTACTGATGGCATCTGTGCATATACTTCCAGTAGGGATAACTCACTAAATGCATTTTGCCATGCATAGAGGAACTTTAGTCGCTCTGAACTGGAAAGTATGAATTGATGTTTAGGGGTTACAAACCATGCAAACCATGGTGCTTTTGCAGTACAGTTTTGGAAGGACATTTGGCCCCACTGCATGCATACATTTTATTCTAATTACAATGTCTCCCAGACAGAAAACAGAGATCATTTTCAAATGAGTATATAAATTTTCCACTAAAGCTCATTTATAATTAGTATATAACAAGAGTATTTTTTTCTCCCAAGTTCTTTCTGATTTTCATTATGAGATGAAGCATTTTTCCATGTAAATTAACTTAACCTTCCCAGAAATACTCTCCTATTGACATTGCGCCATATAGCTTGCTTCTCTAATTAAGTCTGCAAATTTTTAAATAAAGAATGTTTAAACAGGCATAATCAACAGGCAAATAAGTAAGCTAAGTGTAGCTAAAATGTTAAACTAAATCCCCAGAAAGCTTTCATGCTCACATTTTCCCAATGCATTCTCTGGTTCTCATCTTTGTATGTGCAGTCCTTAAACCTAATTCTTAAGGACACATTTTTATTCGCAGAAGGAGAGAGCTGTAAATATGCCTTGGAAACGGAGAGCATCACCCAGTACAAACAGCTCTACCCGTAGCAAGTCACTCACTTTGCTTCCCACTTTCTAGGAGAAAGGATGGTGCTGTTGCGGGGAGGAGAGAAGGAAGAGAGAGAAAGGTCAGCCACTGGCACAGCCACATTGCACCTGAACATGGAGTTCCCTGATAGGTGATGAGGCAGGCAGACCTGATGTCCCTTAATTCAGTTCTCTACTCAGGAGTCTGGCTAGAATCCAGCTTTTAGGTGCTATCACAGTACAAATACTGCTTTCCTGGCAATTAATATATAGAGCAGGATTAAATCATTTCAGTACAGGTAATATAACATTTACTCACTAGGTATGCCTGGATTGAGTTAAATATGCCTCAACTGAGATATTTCTTAAAGTCATCAATCCTTTCTCAAAAGAACAGATATTCCTTGAGCAACCTGTTCATTTTCAGATAAATTCCTCTAACAGCTTAACGGGCAATGTGCATTTCTATTTTTCTCCCCCCACTCATTACCTATCTACATTAATAAAGATCTCAAATGCTCTTATACCGCAGAAAACTCATACACTCAAACTCTTCAAGGACATTGGAGCAATGCACTACAGTACAGAATTCTCAGTGGGACCACACATGTGCATTTATAACTTATTCCAAATATGAATCCTCTCATAGCACAGGCATTAGTAATACAGTTAAGTAGTGAAACTGAGGTAGTTCTTGCTGCTCAATCTGAATGCAATAGTCTAGCAAACTGCTGTTCAAGACCATTAATTGGAAATAGCAGAATTATTCCCTTATCTCTGTCAATAACCGTTTTCTTGCTTTCTTGCTTCAATAGTAATTTCATAAAATATGAGGTATGCGCATGGCATGCAGCTTACAAAAAATAAAATGAAAAATATTATTGTCTGCCAAAATTACAGCCCTCCAGAGGCTGTACAATTTGGGGCACTGAATCTGGAAATGGCCTCTGAGAAGATCAGATTGCATCTTCCCTGTAGCATAAAACTGTACTATTTATTGGTAGAAAAAAAAAAGTAGACATTTCATATTCTTATTGCATATGTAGGGTGGAGCTCTGTTACTGTGATCATAAAGGACTAATAAAAATCCCTTAGTATGAGAGACATGTATGATTAATTAGCCTCTCTAGCATAGTATTTGTTGCTCAGCTTTCAAAGCACAGCATTTTGTAGGAAATGGATGACTAGCTGCGAATATTGTAAATGTGTGCTGAGGGAATATTTGAACATTTATTCAAATCTGTCTTAAGATTTCATAATGCCACCCATCTCTGTACTGTGTGAGCACAAACCTCTCAAAAGAGAATATTCATTTGACTGTATTAGCAATTCTTTCCAAGTTGATTTCCCAAAAAAGGATGAGACATTCTAATTTCACTCATGCAAAAACTTGTAAAAAAAAAAAAAGTCGGTATTTAGCATAAAAAAGCTAAAACAATATGCCAAGTGCCAGTTTTTAATTTTATACTGGCTACTAATTTTTGCAGTCAGCATAGTGCTAGTGTTTGTACGACTCATTTTGTGGTTACACATTTCCCAAATAGCTAACATAATGAAAGCTAAATATTAGTTCTGTTCGTGTTTATCCTTTATGCTTTTAAAAAAAATCTGTATCTGTAAGATAACTTATTGGGAACTAATCAACAAAACCATTTACATAGCTAGCAAACCAGAAATAATAAAACAAACCTCAGAGGATGTTTTGTATAGTTCTTGAGTCCTGGATGGGTAATTTTTACCATAACCAACCCACCCCAAAATTGCATATCAGTTCTGGTTTACAGTGAGTTTAATAATGTTTAACTCCCAAGCTATTAAACTGACAAAAAAAAAGACAAAAGAAAAATTATATGACTTGAGAGATCACTTACAAGGCTCAAGTAGCAGTTACCAGATATGAAGCAATAAAACGAATGCTCATATTGAATTACTCAGGAAAAATCAATAGCTTTTGTAAACATGTAGAAATCATTTCAAATTATAATTTTGAAAGCAATTCAAATGAGTTTCCGTTGCTTCAGCACAGAAACTTAGTGGCATTTTCAATGCCCCCAGCTGAGGAAGTTGGTAAATAATACAGGACCTAACTTGTGTCCTTCTGGCAGAAGCAAGTGTAAACACCTGTTAGATGTCTGTATTAAGGCAGCTACATCATCATATCATCATCTGAGCCAAAAAAGATACCAGTTTCTCAAACTACTAATAAGAAAGAATCAAACCTTGCAGCATTTAACATTCATGTGGCACATTCTAAATAAAAGCTTAGAATTTGAAAATGAGAAAAAATAAGGCAGTTCTTTTTGCTGCTGTTAAAATTGCACTACTATGAAGACAGAGCTTTCTTTTCCATCCTACCCTTTACTAATTGCTCAGCTCTCTTTTGTCATTACCTGAAATAGGATCGTAGCTGAACTACACAACTAATAGTTGAAAGGATATAATGTGTTAAATAATCACATTTTTAGAAGCCAATCTAAAAAATTTCTATGCACATCAAATGTCTGAAGCACATTTTTCTTAACACTTCAATATATGCAGACATCTGAAATTATTCTTCACAAGATCCTTTCAGATTATTGCATAAGATCATGTCTTTCCTTTATGCAAAATAACTTATCACATCTGAAGTGCATTTTCTATTAGATTGAAGATTGACAGGTCTTATACTGTACTGAGTACAGAAGAGTGACTATAGGACATGTGAGACCATAAGGGAGCGCTGACCTAGGATACCAGGCATGGTGCAAAAGTGTATGTGGTGCATGTATGCCTTGCCATTGGTGTATTCTGGAAAGTAAAAAGAAGGTGAAGTCTTAGGGGATCTTTAAGAAAAGAGCAAACTGTTTAAAACATTAAGCAATAAATCTCCAGAGAATAATTATTGTGGGAAATGACCGTCCATAAAATGCATTAGCAAGCAAGATGCCAAAGATCCTTAGATGTGTTATCAATTATGACAGATCAAACAAAAACGTAAGTCAGTTACAAAAACTCAAGTCAATTATTAAGTTATTCAAACTTGTTGTTTTGGTAGGTTCATTATACTCAGAGACAGAGCTCAGGCCTTCAGTGAAACTCACTTCTCCCAAAATTCCATGTATAAACAGCTTGAACTTATCCCTAATGGAAGAGGAACAGTGCAGTATTGATTTACAAAAGAAAAAAAAAAGTCTTCATTAGAGAGTTACCACCAGTAGAGAGGTGTATGGTATTGATTGACTGTATAGGTATTAAGGTCCTATAGTATATGCAAGTGGATTTCCTGTAGGCAACAAATTGCTTCTCCACTCCCAGGATCTATTTGAGTAGGAAAGACTTCGCCAGCACCCTAATGTTCCAGGACAGCAGAAGTGATCCTGTAAGAAAAGGAGCAGAGGAGAAGAAAGTGGAAATACAGTGGCTCAGAATCAGGATGACCTGAAGTGATGGATTTTATGACGTTATGACAGTTTGGGTCCTTCTCCAGCTCTCTGCCTGCTTTGCATCCCCAAATGATAAAGGGCTTCTATCTAAGGGAGCAACTGCTCAACTACCATAAATTTTCACAATTAATTAAAGAGAGATTTCCTGCATCCAAGGCAGTGTACAGCACATCATATTTTACAGCCTCCCCTAGATCTATCTTCCTGTCACAGGATAATTCTTTATGCTTTTTCAGTCCGTTCATACTATTGGCCTCTATAACATCCCATGGAAAATGGTAAAGTATTTTTAACAAACTTACACTGCTGTTACAAAAGATATCCAGGAAGCTGGAAACTATCATTTGCTCTTGGAAGGACTTGGAAATACTCTTATGATCTTGCTGCCCTGATTTAAATTCATTGCTACAAAACCAGGATCCTGTTAGCAATAAAGGCTTGTGATTTTATTTTTCATGCACTTATCATGACCTCATTTTGTAAAGTGCCAAGTGGATTTGTCCAGGCATTCATAACCCATCTTGATGCAGCGGATGACAGCAGGGGATGGTTTGGGGGTTAGTTTTAGAACATTTGATTAATTTAATGGGACATGATGTTACATTCTATCTTAAATATTTTAAATCATTCTATTAAAAAAAATCAATGGCAATCTGTTAAGGGCTGCAATTATTTTTTTTAAATTGGGATGAAAAAGTGTGTGTGTGTGTGTGTGTGTATATATATGTGAGTGACTAAGGGGAATCATTTACATAATAACTGATGGCAATGAAAACTCTCAAATGTAGTGTTTATATGACATACTATATGCTGATTTTTTTTAGGGGACAATATATTTCCTTGTAATAAAACTAAAAATTTAGAAATTCTAATTCCATACTTTTTAGCTAACTATCAGACAGTATCTCTGTCATCAGTTGTCATCATCTTTTAAATTCTCTCAAACTCGAAAACTCTAGGGGAAACTCATGCTTATCAGTAGTGTTGGCTTTCTAGCTTAATATAATCTACTCTTAATCAACTAGAACTATGAGTCTGATATAGATGCAGCAATTAGGCAACATACAAATTGAGAGTTTTTTTTAATGATTAATAAACTCCTTCAACTATAAACGTAATATTCAAATATTAAACTTTAAAAGAAAGAGGTAGAAAATATTTTAGAGAAGTATAAAGAAATAAAATTATTTTTTGATGTTCAACAACTTGAATGTTTAAAAATAGATATTTTATTTCAGTAAGACCAAAAGATTTTCTTTTCATATTTGACCTCTGTTTAATTGTAAAAGACATGAAAAATAGAGCATCTCAAGATCTAAAAGTTTTAGAAGTGACTCAGAATGAAAGCTCTTATATTTTTCTCTATTTGTAAAAAGACATCCTCTCCAAAAATGTTTTCTTCTTTAATCTGTATCGAACATGATAATATCAAAAATACATTATTTCTCTGTTTATTTGTATAGCAATTATTTCACAGGTGAAGGCAGGTAAATAGATGTCATTCATTCCTTATGTATTTTCAAATGCCAAGATAGGATGTTGATTGGACTTTGAACTTCAGAAAAGCATCAGCTCAGAAGAGAACAGAAGCAGAAAAGCAAAAACATAATGTTAATTACTTATGCAAGTGCTTTCACTAATATGCAGGTGACATATCTCACAAGAAGCACCAGCTTGCTTTGTTACTCCAGCTCCAGGCTTTAATTCCATTTGCAATGATCTTATCCAGAGTCTACTATATCACTTAGCCCTCATTCAAAGTACAGGGCTTGACCAAACTTAAATAGGTTCTTCTGCAATAAGGATGTTGTGTCATGTCTCAGTGGAGGGCAAATATAGTGTTTTTAAAGCCCATTTGACCTGGGATGAATTTTATCTTTAAGGAATACATAAATAAATATTATGGGGTTTATGGCATATTCTTTTCAGATGGGTAGATAGTTTACCAGTGTAAGATGATTTATGCTATAGGCTTCAGCCAAGCATCTTAAAAGGCAGTAGTATCTTATGTGACTTACCTCAATTCTGCTGAAAAGGCTGTTCAATATTCTGAGCAGCCTGCTCTGAGTTTTTTTCAGCTCAGAAATTCACCACTTTAGTCTATGTTAAAATAATTTTTGCAATAGTAATCAGCAGCCACTGCAGAAAATGAGTTTTATCATTAAATAATCACACCCTTGAGGGGCTGCAGGCACACAGCTGGCTCTCAGCTGGCTTCATACAGCTGAAATGTAACTACTGCAGAGAACCATACTTCTTGTCTTTGAGCATAAAATACGGCTAAAACTGCAACATTATTTTCATATTTATCATATAATATTTTGTATATGCTCAATTGTATACACATACTCATTTAAAATGGTTTAGGCTAGTCCATACCACTGAATAACCACATCATACCAGTGCATAAGAGCTGGTTAAAGTATGTTATATAAATAGTTGCTTTTCTTTCTTTACTGAGAAGAAAAACAGTGCTGCCAGCAATATTACACAGAACACAGTGGAACAAAATGTGCCTCTTTTGTATCAGGCTTCAGTACCCAAAAGAGCACGACATATCACACCTTGCATTTTGCCCCAAGATGAAAGATATGCCTGTTGGTATCCGCATCCGGCACAAGTGGGACACTCCAGCACCCAGGCAGGCCTCTTTTCCTGACTGTCCTAAGGGACTGTATGGATCTCTGTGCTTGAGCACAGCCCAGCGCAGGGCCTGAGGCAGTCTGTGGGGAACAGAGGGCTATTACAGCCTTTTTAGACAGTCTGTTTTCCTAGCCTTAGCTCAAGTTTCTGGAAGATTTACCTGCCAGGGCATGCTCTGAAAAGCACCTCCAGAAATTCGTATTCCAGAAGCAAACAGACAAAAGAAGATTTCTGGTTAATATTCCATATGGTGACACTGATCCACAGGATTTGTGCAGCTCTACTGTAAGTTCTGTTCAGCACACTAAACTCTTATCTTTTCCAATAAAGAAGTATGCGCTGTTGTTAATAATAAGGCTGTTCTGAAACTGCAGCAAGGCCACTGAAAGAAATTTGATTTATCAAGAGAAAATCATCTCCTGGAGGGGAATAAAAGCACCTGGCCGCCTTCTGCAGTCAAAATTTAATATTAGCCTTAATAACAACCCCCCCTCTGCCTTCCATAATGCTTACTTAATAATTTAATTATCCAGATAATCTTCACATGCAGTTTATGTTTTTATCTCTAACTGGATGCCTAATAGAGCTCACATTTCTGTTTATCATAAACACCCAGAAGCAGAGCTCTCTCCACAGTGGAAAGTTCCTGTGGAGACACAGTGCCCTACTGTGGAATTTGCTTAACTGTGGAAATAATGTCACACCAAAATGGCTTTGATCAAGAAGCCCTGTCTAATAACTCACTAAGGACGAGATCAGCAAATGCCCAATTTTTAATCCTTTAAAAAGTTCCATGGAGGCTCCTCTCTCTAGCAAATGAAGATTAATCCTGTGCTTAAAAGATACATTCATAGCTGTTAATTGCTGAATCAGGGTTTTGTTTACTTAAAATTTTGCATTTTGGATGAGTAGCAGTACGTGTTGCTGTCAGCGGGAGGTTCTGCTCTGACTGTGTCTGGGTGAAGGGAAGACTTGCAAGTGTTCCTGATGCCACTGGTACAGATCTTTATGCTTTGCCATTAAAAATCAAACAATTTTGTAATGGAAGCTTTCATAATCTGATCCACCTCTTTGATATTATCCTTTCCGATAGTGTGCCAAAATGTAAGCACTCAAGAGAAATAGGAACCAGAAGTGAAGGACTGCAGGAATGATAGAGCAAAGCAACTGCACTCTAAAATTTCCCAAATCAACATAAAGATTATTTACAAACAGACCATTTGGCCACAATTTTGCCAGTCATGTTTCTGCAACAGCTTGTTTTTTACAATGTAAAAAGTTGGTTTGCTTCATCAGCTACATTGCCATATAACTTTTTTTTTTTCTTTTGAGAAGAGTTCTGGCCATTATGTCCAAACCGAAGACGCATTTGGACAATAACAATTTGCATGCTAGTAATATTGCTCTCAATTGCACCTGTGCAAACACAGAAGACCAGGTTATAGCCAATTCCCATTTCTTCATTCTTAAGACACTTTAAGAGTGATAGTTAAGATTATGGAATCTCTTCTCATTTCCTCATCTCAATATTGCCAAAAACTTTATTACCTAACTACTTCAGCTTGCATTAAAAACTATTAAAAACCTCTGGGAATCTTTGCATATCCTCATGAAATTTGCATCCAGCAAAATTGTTTTTGCTTTAGGCGTAGCGTATGCTTCCTGTTTATTAATGTAAACTTTTAATAGCTTTGTATCCTCTTTAATGATGCTGACATGCTAAGAATAATCCAAATTGACGGCAACATGGAAGGATTTCTTTCTTTGGGTGTGGCAGGCATAGCCAAGAAGATGCCATGGATAAAGCATTGAAATTTGCCAAAATTTTAGTCTGGATACAAATAACCTAGGAATGCCCTTAATTTGCCCAGAAATTGCAGGACTGTGTTTATACAAGTTTGTATAAACCTTATATAGCTTTCACGATCACAGAATTTCTCCAGGATCATCCTTCTGGTAAAATTCTTTCGACTTTCTCTCCTTCATCTTGCTCCACTCCTTTAGCCATACTATAGATTTTTAAATATAAAAAATATTTTTTTATTATATCCTTAAGTATTTTCCTCTTTTTGATATTCACCTAGTTGCTGAAGTTGCTGAAGACAAATACAGCACAAACTTTGGCTATGTGTGCTTTGGTAAGGTGTTAGAAACAACAGGAATGGAAGAGATGAAGCTGTGGATCCAACAATGACCCTGCACTTTCTTTGGCAATTTTACATCAGACTAGCTCCAATCAAAACCAACATACTGAGCGCCCATGAATGACTGGAATATGCTAGGTGTGATCCTGTAATGTACCATTATGTTTGATCTGAAATGACTTCCTTTCCAGCTCTCTCAAACTGCTCTTCAATGTACGGAAAAAAAAAAAAGAAGAAAAGAAAAATTAAATGGAGATGATAAGGCGAATTTTTTCAAAAGCACGTTCTGGATCCTAACTAAAATGTAAATGTAGACGCAGTTTTTGCAGTCCCATAGCAATTGGTTTTTTGCAGGGGGAAGCTGGGCAAAATTTAACAGTTGCCTCTCTGGGTCCTTGCAAGGAACCAACCTTTCATCTCCTATGCTCCACGTATCTCACCTATCTCCCTTCCAATCACTTGCACAGGGAAATTTATGGTGAGTTTATTTAATTACTGAGGGACTTGAGCATCTGGCTCAGGGGGAAAAAAAAAAAAATGTTGTTACCAATCTAGTACCTTATCAAGAGTGACCTGATGCACATAAACCAGCAATGAAAATAACACTATTATGAACATGCAGAGAACATTAAAATGTATGATATTTCCATAGACAGATTCCCTTGCTGAAAGAGAAATCATAAAATTCACTACTTCATTTTGACAAAGCTGACTGAAATTTTAGCGTTAGTTTCTTCCAAGCAAAATTTTTACTGAAAATACTTTTCAGTAAGAAATTTTGCATTTTTGTGAACATTAATAATAATATTATCATTAATAACATTTTAATGATCAAAACCAAACACAAATTCTTGTCTCTAAACTTTCACCAAAATCTAAATAGTTTCAGGTAAGTGAGAAATAAAATAAAACAAAATACAGTAAAATGAATAATTAAACTAAAATAAACAACAAGTTTTGATTTTGTTTTTCTTTTACTTTTTACCACTGTAATCATATAAAATCTGTGATTAAGGAATTATATGTTGGAGGTTTAAAATGCAAATGATCTCTGATTGTTTAAAGACCAATTTAAAATAATATTGCAATCTTCTTGCTATTTTATGCACCGCATATGTTACTGAGTGTTTTTCCTGTTCCTTTCTTTCCTCTAATTTTTAACAGTCTTTTACTTCCAGTTCTTGCCTTGTAAGATAATATATTCATTGCTTCCTTCTGAAAGGAGACTACAAGATGTTCACAGTAATCAAGTGTAATGGGGCATGTTCTTTTAACATTTGAGAAAGGAGCCTTGAAAGAAAATAGAATACAATGACAAAAGGCTGATCAGCCTTAAAACAAGAAGATGAGTCAGCTGGGGTCTGTGAAATATTCTTCAGTATCATGATCAGCTATGTTCAGATCAGGGCATGCTAAAAAAAAAAAAAAAAAGTAAAATAAATGCTTGTTTTCTCTGGTGTACATCTGTGCACCCATTTTTATTTTAATGAAATTAAAAGGTAGTGTGAAATATTACAGTCAGATTTTTCCCCTGCTTTTCTTTGTTGTTGTTGTTGTTTTTTTTTTTTTTGCATCAAGCCAGAATAAATAGGTTCCCCAACTTCTACCACCATGCTCAAAATCTGACATTTTAAGGCACTTGTTGAGCTCAGAAAATAATTACAGAGTAAGTGAAAATGAATATCCCTAGGGGGAAGAAATGAAAATGCACAGATTAGAAAACTCAGAATATCTCATCCTCCTAATAAATGACTGCTTTCATTTCATACCTAGACAACAGTTCCAAAGCAATCATTGCATGAGTTTCAGTAAAAAAATCTATTGCTACAATCCACTCAAATCATGGAATCATGGAATCATAGAATGCTTATGGTTGGAAGGGACCTCTAGAGATCATCTAGTCCAAACCCCCTGCACACGCAGGGTCACCTAGAGCACGTGTCACAGGACTGCGTCCAAGCGGGTTTTGAAGATCTCCAGAGGAGACTCCACAACCTCTCTGGGCAGCCTGTTCCAGTGCTCTGTCACCCTCACCGTTAAGAAATTTTTCCTTAAGTTCCTGTGGAACTTTTGATGCTTTAGTTTCTCGCCGTTTCATCTAGTTCTAATCCAACCCATGTTCAAAGCTTATGCTTCTTCTGAATTGAAAGCGGTGAGTGTGCCATCACATGAGGGGAAAGCAATGAGCTTCACCTTTCAAGACTGAAATTTGAGCCTTGGGTGAGGCATGCTGCATTGTATCAAGGAAGAATGCCTATTCCTAATAACCATTAGGGAATACCCCTCACTTTCTAGCATATTCCAGGTTAAATATTACTCTAACCAGACTGCTGTGCTCCTTACTAACATACCTGAAATCACTGTGGCTCTCTTCCTCATCTCAACATTACCCTCTGTTGCCTCACAGAGACAATCCACTCTAAGTCCACGTCAGTCCTATGCAAATTCACATCACCCACTACCACTGTTACCACCACATGAGTGGTCCTTAATGCTAAAGCAAAATCAAAGCCTTAAATCCTTGAGTCATTTCTGAAGATATTGTTCCCTGGGCACAGTGGCTTGAAAATGGGAAAATATAAAGACCTTATGAGTACACAGCAGCTATTTCTTGCTAGCATGCAAAGTAATTGGCTGAATCTAATAGGCTGTTAAGCCAAAAATCAAGATTTTTACCACTTATAGCACCATCACCTACTGAGTCTCTGCCACTTGCGAGCCAGGAAGTCAGCAGGCGTGCTGGGAAGAGAAGCACCGGCCTCCGTTGCTCCCTGTAGCGTCACTGCTCTTGCTCAGATGACATTTTGTATCTTGTCACATCGGCACATTTTCTCCTCTGCTTTCTCATCTCTTTAATTTACACTCTTATTAACAAGCATTGTCTCTGCACTTCACCTCCACACTCTCCCTGCCTTTCTGCTCTCTTACAGCACCTACCTCTGTAGCTTTCTTTGGGAAATCTGGGCCCTTGGTGCGAAACATGAATGCATTACTTAGCAAATGTTATGGATGGCAATCTAGTTACCAGTGTGAAACAAACCAGTAGAGCAGCTACTTTGCAAAGCACTGGTCTTCATTTAATGACAGAGTTTGCTCCCAGCTGTTTTCCCACTCCCTCCTGGCTCCGTGTCTCTCTTTCCACAAGCCCTCCTTGTGAAAGATGGGGAGACAAGGCCCAAGGGGTCTCGCACAGTTTTGGTGGTCCCTTTTTTCTGCCCCTCTGGGACAGAAACTCCTCTGATGCTCCCATTAAGTGTTGGATAGACACAAAAATGTCCTGGAGGACTCTTTTTGGTGCAAGATATCTATTGAGCTGGGGATATATTGCTATTAAATGCTACACAAGGTATCAGCTGTATTTTGCTAAACTCTTAATCTCTGGCACTTTGTCAACAGTGTATAGAGTTTGCACATGGTACATTACTAATGCATGTTACCAACCCAGCAAAATATTTCCTTCTTCAGACATACTAGAAGGCTCAGTTCCTCCCCTGTTCCACTCACTGGGTTCCTGTGTCAGAGGCATCACATACAAGAACAACTGAAATACGACCTCAAGTAAACCCTAGTCTTGCAACTACAGATAGCATAAAACTAAACTCAGACTTCTTTAATTACAACCTTTTCTCTATAACATTTTTTTCCAATTTACAGGTATCACAGTATCCACCAAATACTAACAAAAACAAACATGAATTTGATGTAAATATGTATTTATGTATACGTACATTCAGTACTCTACAAACACTGATAGCTGTGCTTTCCATTAAATCAGTGGGGTTTAGTTTACATTATGGTTCTGCTTTGTCTGGTTTCAGAGAAATTCTGTACTTATAGGCACAATGAAGATCACAAGCTTTTTTTTTAACTCTCATGCATTTATAGTCTTGATGCCTTTATTTTGTTTGAGAGGACCATAACTAGCAATTAAACCATGCTTTCTCGTCTTCCTGTCAGATTTGAGAACATAACAGATTTTAGTATCATGGAAAATGTCTCAAATAACTTATTGTAAATGTAGAACCTTTTTGAGAGTTGAGTCATTAAAGTGTAGTTAACAGCTAGGGAGAACAGATTTGTGTATACAGTATTGATTTTTGTTTAAAAAATAAATTGAAGGACAAATTTTCAAGCTGAAAATTCAGCACAAACCTTAGAGAAACTGATGTAAACGTCTATCAGAATATTTATATCCAACAACACTCCGTTATTCCTTTTAATATATTCAGACCTTCTGATTTCCACCAACACTGATGATGGCAGCGGGTTAAATTCCTCATTTCTACTAAAAAAAAAGTCCTTTCCCTTGTGATTTTTCTGTTGGTTGCTTTATTTCTCTTTTACTATTGAGTTCTGAGCTACCTAACAGTGTCATTTTCACTGACTTTTGACACCAATAGCATTCATCAGAGATGTTGGGTTTAGCATCCAGCTGGTCTCCTTCCAGCCTGTCTGCATTTCACAGTGAAGCCCAGTGCAGATATCCAGGCCAGGGATCACTGTGCCATGCAGGCACTGCCTGGATTGAGGTGTCAGGTCAAAAAGCAGCCTGATATTTTTTATGTGTGATATTGCACCTGAAGCCGAGCTCCTCACTGGGACGCACCACCTTGTGAACACAGTTGGGCTACTTTGGGAAAAGAGCTATTTGGGAAAAGAGCCCATAATTGCCTAGATTAGATGGGTGCCTAACACAGTGCCCTGCCCTCCAGATTACAGATGAATTCACTCTGTTCTCGCTAGTACAGTCATGTCCCCCAAGTTCAACATGAGTTAAAGAGCATATTTTACCCATGTGGATGGAAACATACGCACAACAAGGAGTCTGACTGCAGTAAACTTGTGCGGTGTCCTACATCTCCAGCACTGGCTATGCTGTGAGTGCAACTTCCCTATTGGGAGGCGGGGGCTAAAATATATCTTTGGTGGGGTAATTTTGCTTCAAACTAAATTATTAAATCAGCATTATCCACTGGATGATCATTTTTCTCGCTGCCTTTCAAGTTCTCTCTCTTCTAGGCTTAAGATCCTTGCTGCAATGTTGAAGGTTCATAACTATAGGCTCTGTCAAGACCTTAGCCTCTAATCACCCATGTAAAATACTACATGGTTCAAGAGGTACAGAGTCAGTAGGCATGGGTCCTATCTTAAAAGACATGATGATATGGAACAGACTGCTTTTATTATACCTTTTATTAACTTAACTACCTCCAGCTACTTTTCCAAGACAAAATGCCTTATAGTTACAGGTTTCTCAAATGATGTCAGACTATGGGTAAATTGTGTAAATACATGCTGGTGATGGAACCCTGTGAAAGTAAAATTCGTCCTTAATATGAAGATTTTATATTGTAGAAAATAAGCAAGAGAATCCAGTCAAAGAGTTCATGCAATCGAAATATAATTAATAGTTTTGTTCACTGATCTTGTAGTCAATAAGATGAGTACCAGGCATATATCGGGTCACTGGGCTAAATGCTAAGAAATGTGCTATATAGACTTTGTTCAATACTTTCAATCAGTTTAATATATTACACAGTGTTTTTTGGGATCATGTATGCTATGTAATCAGCATGGCATCAGCAGGTGTGAAGTTGAAGAAAATAAACCTCCAGCTAAATGAAATAGCAGAGACTTGTACTAAAAAATCCAGATGTGGGAGCAGGAAAAGGAGCTCGTAACTCTGAACAGAGGAAAATTGCACAAAGTTAAGAGAGTAACACGCTTTTTAAAACCTCTGTGTGTCCGTGTATGTGTGTGTGAGTACAAACCTACCAAGAGACTTGTGAAGAAGCTTTTGAAACTATAACAGTGACAGAGAAGGCAGAAAGGCAGACATTGAGAAAAAAAAAAAAAAAGGAACATTACAACTATCTTACTCTACCTACCCTGGAGGACTGGGACAGATGCCAGAAGCAGACATAAATGACCTGCAGGAGGATGGATAAATATTGAAGAAAAATAGGCTAATGTCAAAAAACATTAGCATCAAATTAATTTGACAAAGTTGAGGGAGCAGAAGGGAGTTATCCCAGGCATTTCAGTTCAGCACAAAAGCGATGATGGAGCAGAGAGAGGAGAAAAGAGGAGTTAAACACCATTTAATCTAAGTAAATTTTCTCAAATGACTCTGCTTACTGTTTGGTATTTTGTGTTTTCAGAAAGGCACTCTCCTCAGCTTTTCCCACTCGAAGCTCCAGCAAAGTTCCCCAAGACTGATTGCCTGAGTGGGCAACTCACATAAGGGCTGTTCATATTCAGGGTTACAAGACAAGGTTACAGGTCTGTCCTGCAGGGAGGGCCAAATGCCTCTGCTCAGAGATGCCTCTTGCATGCAGAGCACCAAGGTGCCTCATGGACAGAAAGCAGGTTCCTCTCATCCAAGTGATGGACTGGTTGGGCTGAGAATGGCAGAGAGCAAATGCTAACCATCCTTTCAGAATCCATGTACGCTTATTGTTCTATACAGATTTATTAGTGAGTGTAAGTAACTGTATTCAAACAGTTAGCAAACAGTTAGTGATGATTTAACTGAGGAAAGTGGTGAGCACTAGCTGGAGCCCTTTCTAGATATCTCTAATTACATGAAGCTCATACTTCAGTACTTAGCAAGGCAAAACAAAAACGCTTTATAATTAGAGACACTCTCATTTCACCTTTCCTGTCATAGATCCTCATTTAATTTGGACTTTTATTTACTGACAGTCCCAGTCCATTAAGCACAGGAGCCATTCTGCCACCCACTTCATTATTTTTACCAGGATTTTTTAAATGAGGCAATATTTCCAAGAAGATTCAAGAAAAATCCTTCCAAGGATTTGCCTTTACCAGGGTCCTCCAGCATTCCCTGCCATTTGCCAGGCTCCCATCAGAGTCCCTTGCCTCCTTCTCTCAGCAATCACAGTGCATCCCTTTCCATTCTCCAGGGCCTGGGCTACAGGTGAAGATGCTGCATAGTAATTAATTCTCCAGATACCAGCAACAGACTCATTATTGCTATTCTGTTTATTGCTATGGTAAAAGGCATTAAAATGTTGTTTTTTATAGGCGTAATGAATCTCACTTCAAGAGAAATTTGTTCCTCCCTCAGCATTGGCTCCCTCTCATTGAGCAGAAGGGCATGCTGACTGATAGGTTAATGTTGTTAACACCACTGTTTCCTCCTCCTACCAGATCAAGTGAATCCCCTGAATGTGCCTGCCCGTATCTTCCTCCCTGGCATCCTTTTCACTGCTGAAATGTCACACAGCAAATTGTGTGCCAGCCCTCCTGTAATGCTGCTGTTCACCTGCCTGGCCCAGAAGCATCTCCTCAAACTCTCCTTGACCATTTTACTTGGTGCCTATTGGGGGAATATTTTCCCCAATACAAAAGAAATAGCCATTACCCTTCATGAAAGCTATCCTTTAAATGTTCTTTTTATTCATTCTCCCAGACATTAAAATGTACTTGTGGAATTAGAGAGTCCAAATAGCATACAAAATATTTCTCAAACAAGAGAGGAATTTTAATATTGAAAGTCATACAAGAATATGCTCAGAATTGCTGAGAAAAAAGAAATAAAGGTACTTGAAATCACATGAATGCTGAATGGTTTATTGCCTCACAGCTTAAAACTATTCTGCAAGCACACAAGGATAGTCATTTATTTAGTTTACGCTTTCAGGAAAAACAAGCATCTGACTTTTCCCCATTCCTCCCAGTACACAACATGCCCTTAAATCTTATTTCATTTTGTAAGGCCCATTCAGTGTATCTTATATTATTCTGAGAAACTGCTATTGTGGAGTTCTATGTCTTAATTTTCTCTTCATGCTTCCTAGATGAAATCTGCTGTTTATAAGCAAAATCTCCTCACAAAAACTTCCACCACCCAAACTCTGGAAGTCAGCAGCAGAGAATGCAATGCTGCTTCATTTTCCCTCCTATTCCTGGAACTTAATTAACAGCTCTCTTGGTAGTGGGTGAGCCAAATTAGAGGCATTTATTATCCTAGTGCTCCTCTCAATCTTTATTGCTAATAAAAATGATAAAGCACATGGTGGTTTGGGGATATTTGCATTGCTAAAAAACTTAATATCATAACAACATACGTAAGCCAAATAGATCAGAAAGACACTAATTTTTTTCGTTAATCTCTTCATTTTGACCTGGTGACCTCAGAGAATATTAATTGTGGCTTAAAATGAGGAGGGATTAGCCTCTGCCCTGGGAGTGCCAGTATCAGGAGATTTAGAGGAAATATCTAGCCTACTTTGGCAAATACATTTTGCAGAAGGAGAACATCAAGAGCTCTCTCATCATCTCTCATACCTACACAAAAGGATATAGCTTCTTTCTCCTTCCTGCTCCTTCTTATGGATCTGCATCCCTTTCTTCTCAGCCGCTAGGAGAGCACCTGTTCTGCAAGGTGCTTGCACCTGCCTCTAGGGAAATGGAAGTACTCAAGGGAGGGAGATGCCTTGGACCATCTCCTCCCTTCCTGAACACTGAGACAGAATCAGCTGCAGCAGCTGGTACTAGAGTCATGTGTTTGTGATTTCTTGACCATCCTTTAGGTTGGACATATCTTCAATGATGAGTATGTGATCAATAGATGTTATACCCTTATTGAAGAGAGGAATATAATGTCATGAATAGTGACTGCACATCAGTATATGCACATAAACCATGATTATAGGCAGTCTACTGATCCAGTCGGCACTAAGAAATAATAAACCTCTAATAGAAAGCTTTTTCATCTGTACAGCACTTATAACTGAAATCTCAAAATAAAGTATGACTGTCTTTTCACAGGATGTTAATCACCACCAGAGTCAAGATCCAACAAACATCTTCATGGCTGATGCTGTTTGGGTATTTGTATCCATAGAAAGCCTTGAGTTTAATTTTAGTCCTGTCATAGGAAAGATACTACCAGCTACTGTTGCATGTTCATGATGAATAAAACACATTATGCCTGACAGGCACACTGTAATTTCTTTGTCATGGAGTTTAATACTGAATATAAAACACAGTTCTGTTGAGCTATCAGGTATGAATTAATAGAATGTTACTGTCTTTAATGAAAATAATTTTTTCTGCTAGTTATTTTTCACTAAATTTTTGTTATTGGTAAAAGTACATCACACTTTCCTACTAAAACAAAAGAAAGCTTATTTTCCTGACCTGTTTTTCACTGCAATTTGGCACAGTTCCGGTAAGTCCTGTCTTTCTGAGAGGTATGAGGTCGCATCTCCAAAATTAGCTGGATAATGAACTGATGAGTAAACTGACATAAATCATGAGTAAATCAATGTGATTCTGAGGACTTTTTTTAGTTTAAAAAGTTTTTAAAGAAGAAAAAAGCTTCTATGTCCTGACCCATAAATTCATGGGGATGCTTCGAATGCCAGCAAATAATCAGTACTGAGCAAGCGGAGAGCAGCTTTTAAGTATTGCCAAGCTCACAAACTATAATTTATTTCCTACTACTGTTGGGCAGATCTGTGTTGTTGTTATTTCAATACATTTTGTTTTTACTTCAGTACCTCAGACAATAGATCATTCATATCATAAGTGTAAATAAAAGAATGGAGGGGAATAGCAGAGCTTGGCTGTACAAAAGTGCAGTGATTAGACAAATAACTGGCATTATTGAAAAGTCGGGAATATCAGTGTTTAGACTTAAATTATATTTGCAATGTTTAGTGTCCCCTTGAATCTTTGGGACTGTATACATTGCTGTGACAAAGTGAGAGACTACAGAAACTAGTGTCCAAAGAGCAAGCACGAGGCTTTTAAGAGATTTGCTGCTGCTAATTGCTTAGCAACAATGAATAAAGAAATAGGACAGTGTAGAGCAGCAATCTTCCTTGGATGCTCTGCAGCACTCTCTGGAAAACACTCTTCCACTCCCCTGACCCGTTCTGGGTCCCAAGGAGATTGGTTCCCTAACTAGGCCCATAAGTTAAATGTCTAAAATTATTTGCCAGTATCCCCATTTCCCCTTGAATACTGTGTAACAGCAAGTAAGAGAGGAGTGAACATGACTGATTCTTGTAGACCTATATATCTCAGAGCCTTGTCCCCCTTAAGGAAACACCTACATTCCTTGTAAAGTCACTTGTAAGATAATGGTCCCTCCAAAGACCTCTGGAAAGAGATCTGGAACACTTTCCATCAGCAGATACACTGGGTACCTATGTCTCCCTCTTGTCTACGCAGGAAACCTGTAGAGTGTTCTGGACACTAGATTACACTGCCTAGTTTCCCCTGAACGTACTGTGTCAGCACTATATTTTGGTCCATCTGTGCAGAAGACGCTTCCACTGATACCATTTCTGCTTGTAGAGCTTCCAGTGCAACACGTGTCTATTCACGGTATATGCTTTCCCTCCAGCATGGGCAGTCCTGAGTGCACAGAGATGGCCAGCGGTGGCCAGCCACACAGCAGGGCAGCAGCCTTTTGCAACTGTTGGTTAGGCCAGGTTTCTGCCTGGAAGCTTCTGCCCTTTTAAATGTATAAATCCCAGCCCAGCAGGCTGAATTCTTTTAACTAGTATGAGATGACGTTATTGCCTGCACTTTGTTTCTTAACCTAACGCTTCAGTTTGTGACTCACACCAAAGTTGAAGCCTGCTGACTCCTCAGGCTTAGCTCCCGGCCAGTCATCATTAATTAAGCAGCTGCTCTGGCTGTGCTACATGCCAATGGTAGACAAGAAATGTGTATGGTAACAATTGCACTTTTCTGCTCTTCAAGCAGAATTATCTCTGAGGGGGACTTACCACTGAATTTGATTGCTTTCCTTGAAAAATCAATAGCCACAGCCTAGTCTCTAATAAGCTTTCTGAAATCTCTATTTCTCCTGTTCCTCAGGGTAAGGGCATGTTATTTTCCCCCTTATAATTGCGTTTTATTATTAACCTGATAGTTTTATAATTCAGGGTTTTTTTGTAATTTCTAATTCATTTGACACAAGTTGGAGATAGGAGTGGAGATAGAGATGTCAGCAAAGCTGACTGAAGGTTTCCTAAGGATTAGACGAACAATTGCAACTTGAAGAATAATTCTGAGAAAAGCAAAGAAATTTAGTTCTTAGCAAGAGATTGTTTATTTAATTTCTATTCACATTAACAATTGAGAGTTTGTAAGTGATTAATGTTCCAGGAGACTATTCAAAGCTCAGCTGTGTTCAACAGCCTGGGGATAAGTGCATTTCCATTTCTTCCTATGGTGTAAAATGTGTATGGGAGACCATTAAGCAGTTCCTCATCCATTTACACACCTGCTACAATGCTCATGGATTGTGTTCATAAATCTCGTTCCCTTTGTCATTTGGCTTTATGACTCCTTTCTTTTACTTTTCCTCCTTTTATGATCTTTCAGATGTGGTTTCTCAGATGCATAAATATCTCTAAAGTAAATAGTTAAAATATGCCCTAATTGTAATACGTAACAATTGCATTGAACTGTCACTGCAATTACTTTTTAATGTGCTTTACACCTGTGGCTTCTTAACAACAAACTCAGTTGAATACATTATCAATGAAAAGTCTGCTGGTGTATTTTAAACTGTTCTCTTTTATAATGTATATTATAGCTAAGTGTACTCTAAATAGTCTTCCCATTCAGGTGGATGTTGTGAGTCTGAATGTGAATTTTGCTAATATGTCATAATAGAAGCACTAAATTACGCACATAGAATCACTAAATAATGTTTTGATCGCCCACCGTGACAGTAATATACAGTCTTTGTGATTTCTTATTTCTTACACATTAAGTCACAATATATAATTAGTGGGAACAAAATAGAGGTACATCCATTTTTGTTTATTATATTTTAACTGAAAACTTCTGAGAGGGCTATGTTCAAACACTGCATGCAATGGCATAACTACAGTAGGTAAACTTTTTTTTTCTAATGGCAATGGTAGTAAGATGGTATTAAACCATAAGCAATGTTAAAAGCTACAGAAAGATGGCTATATCAAATGCTCTTGATTTTTTTTCATTGTTTCTGCAGTACTGTATCCCAATTTCCAAGGTTTTCACTTGCTCACTTCCCTCCTTCAGAACCTTTATCTTCAGCGAACGTCTCTTGCAAATGCATTTTATTTATTACAAACACTATTCCAAATAATATACCCCACACGTTTAATAATACTAATAGGTAGTAATTCTAGATAAGTTTCCTACTGGGTTCCATTTCAGAATAAAACATTTATGGATGCAATTAATTTTAACAAAAAATGTCCCACTGAGTCACTGTTCATAAAATTTGATCTTTCTTCACAGTGAACAAATGTAACACATTTTAATATAACAGATCTGGAACGATCCTTTTTTGTAACTTTTGAAAACTTCTCTAGAGCAGTTTTGAATTGATCCTTTTTAAAAGACTGTAACTCCAGCCTCTTATGGCTGCCCCAAGCTAATTAATTGATTTGATTTGTTCTCTTTTGTCTCATATGGGTGTATATACATATAGAAGATGCATATAAATGGATATAAACTGTGTCTTTTTAAATGTAATTTATAGCATTTATTTCAACCCATTGACATATCTTTTCTTAAGCTCAGTTGGCAATATCAAGAAACTGTTTCCATTCAAGTTTGAACTTCCTTAAGTTTGAATGTAATAAATTAGTCCATTCTCAAGCCTTTTCTCCAATGGAAGAAGGAAATCTTTGCTCAATCAGATTCATTTTCTCCCTGCTTCAGGTTTTGTTCATTATAAAGACATATGAAAGTCCTGTGCTGCAAAAAGCAGAGAACGAGGCAGATTTTGTATGCTGTTTCTCCCTTATTTAAACATCTGGGTTTTTTTTTTTATTTAATCGATTCATATTTCTCACAGAAAATGGCCTTACTAAAAATAAAATCCACTAATGAAGATGCTGGTAATTTTAATATATATTTTATAAATATATGAACAAACACACACCCACATGCACAAATGACCTGCATTCATTATTTTCCAACTCTGTTTCTGTTGTGAGGTTTCTGTAACGTTGTTCCAGTAACTATCCAAACAATTATGTACATGCTTGGGATATAAAATACTCTATGACATGTATCAGTTTAAGCAAAGCTGCTAGAGCTCATTAGTGCAGCCTTATACAGTGAACACTATCTGGGTCAGAGGAGAAAGTGGAGTAATTGCACAGTCCAACTCTGCCTTTCTCTAAATTGTATCAGTCTTGAAAACAGTTGTGATTTATATGTAAGTTTGATGAAGACATGAAGCAGTGACTTTTAACTTTGGGAAATAGTAGACTGAGCCTCAACAGAAATTCCTATATTTTATGAACTGTTGAAAGGGGGAATGTAGACGAATAAGTTAGCAAAACCTCCTAAGTAGTTGCAAATTCATCCATTAGCATTTCAAACGTGTAAAAAAAATTACATTTAAATTGCACTTTAGAACCCAGGTAAAGATTTCTTTGATGGTCAATTTGCTTTCCTACTTAAAATAAAAAATATGAAAAGTACTAAGGAAAATACTGGTGAAAGAAAGGCTCAAGCTGTCTACACTGCTTTGGTAGCCCTGCCTAATGGTTGGCTTTAGTTTAAAGTGCCCAGAAATTGTTTATGGAGTTGTTCTACTGCTATATCCTCTAAGGATACAATGCACTTCTAACCCCCCCTGTCTCCATACCCATGTTTTCTTCTGGCATCAAACTTTAGCCTGTCTATAATGCATAATACACTTGGTACAGAATGAGCTGAGTCTATAGGGGAAAGTAATTTGTCTTAAATGTGAAAGCATATGATTATAATTAAAATTTTTGTTTTAGCTTATAAGCACACAAATTCTTGAAAGAACAGGTGTTTGCACACTCTCTTCTTTTAGAGGTCCCGTTCAGGTTTAAATGACTTTTTACAAGCTTAGACTTAAAAATGAGTTTCCTTCTCAGTGTTAATAGTCTGTGAGGGAATATGGTGAAATCTATGCAAAAAGAGAAAGACAGAGACTCTCCGCACAGATGGTGTGTGGGGATGCTAAGCAATAAATTTGCATATTATCCCATTTAGCTGAAATCATGTTGGGCTGAGGAGCCATATGCACAGGCTCACTGAAGAGGTCATGAAGCCTCAAGCAAATTGCTTCAACTGAGACCCATTTAAAGATACTATTTGGGATCCAAACAGATAAACTATTTGGGATCAAGTTTTGAAAGCAGCTGAGCTGCCAGAGATAAAAGTGTGAAGTTTTGAAAATTCTAATGAGCATCTTTCCTGCAGCTCCTGAAAAAAAGTACATATGCATTTTTATGTTAATATGTTTGTGTATTTTATTGACAAATATCATTTTTAGAGTCAAATTTCTTGGAAATTTGGTTCATGAAAACATAAACTCTCTTTGTCAAGAAACAGGTTTGCTTTTTCCTGCCAACTTCACCTATGCATGCCATGGGACAGTTCTGACTTTGAGACTGTCAAATGTAAACCAGACTGAGGCCAGTAAAAGCTGATTTCAAATGTTTTCCCCAGTGCAGAGGAAATCATGTAGGCTGGAAGAGAGGTAGAGGTGGATAAAGCTTGACCCTGAGAATAGAGCAAAAGTATCTAATGAGATAGCAGAGTTACTCAGAAGCAGCAAAGTCAGCAAATAGAATACATGGAATTAAACTTTCAGTCTGACTTTTTTGAAACATTAAATGCTAAGAACTTTCCTTTTTCATACTGCACAAAAATAGTCATTATCTTTGTCTTCCTCTAGCTGACTTTCTGAGTTTTGGACCTGTTAATATTCAGACTGAATCAAATTAAAATTATATAGAAATAGATAGATATCGATATATAGATATAGATAGAAAAGATATAAATCTAGGTGTAGGTATAGGTGTAGGTATAGGTATAGGTACAGGTATAGCTGGGTAGGTAGGTAGGTAGAGAGATGGAGATAGGTATAAATATGGATGCAGATAGATAAAGGATATTCTCAACTGAAAAAAAAAGGAACAAATAAGTGAAATCAGGTCACTGGACTGCTCTTGAACCACACATGCTGATGAAAATATAGATTTCTGTTGCTTTGATGAAAATAAGTGAAAAATATAAATCATAAGAAACAGTCAAGTAGCTAGGTTTCAGTATAGTTAGTTCAGTCACTTCTTCCACTCAGTGCTAGATGGCAAGAAAGCATAGATTAGTTGGAGAGTTCCTGCTCTAATAGTCTAATGCATCTTTGAAAAGAAAAGCCATGTGGAGTTTCTTATCTCCTATATGGCCTTTATATTCACTAAGTCTTTCTGTAATGGTGCAGTTATACGGAGCACAGGCTCAGGACACGATTTTAAATTTGTCTGCAATTGCAGAAGGGAGTAAAGTGTTATATTTTCACAGTGATTAAGGTACACCTATCATTAAGGTGATAAGATAAAATGCAACACAGAATTTATCACACAGATTTCTGCAAAATCCATTTAAAATACCTTTTTTAATTCTGAGATGCAGATTAACAAGTTTTCATAAGTGATTACAGAGAGGCCACAGAGCTGCTTACAGTTCAAATCGAAAGTAGTAGGGAGATGCAGGTGGCTGAATTCTGTTACTGGGTTGTAACTGTCTTATTTCTCTTCTGGTCTTTCAGTGCTCCCCAAAACTGATCCCTCCATCTGTTCACTCTTCCCTTTCTAACTACTACCTCCTTCCTGTCAAGTTGATTATTTTTGTTTCTCCCTTCTTTCATTAAAACTTTCCAATCATTATTCCCCAGAGGTCCAAAAACCTCTTGATGGGACAGTAATGACTAATTTTGCCTGAGGAAATAGTGAAGAAATGGATAATATTAGAAAGGAGCAGCAGTTGCTGGCTTCATTCAAGCCCTACTCTGAGTCATGAGGAGATCTGCAGAGAGCAAAAAGTCAACAGAGGTGAAACATGGAGATCTGAGGGCAAGATAACAAAAATGAGAGAAATCCAGGCACAGATTATTTAGCAGAGTGGGAAAAGAATAAACTGATTACTTACACATGCATACGTGTTCTTCATCTCTGCCACTCGCTCACAAATCCTGCCATCATACATAGCACGGACATCCTACCGCACGGAAAGGCAGAGAGACTGAAGATGTTCTTTAAGCAGTGATGGTTTAAGTAGCTTCCTATTGTGTGATTGATGTGATGGTGTTAATCGTCTCTGAGTTAATCTGTATCTATGTTAATTAATCAATGAGAAATAGCAGGGCTACTTTTTTAATAATAATAGATTGGCCTGTTCTTGGTGTGAAGTTGCTGGGGATGGGGCCAGGGACATGTACGAGGCCAGGGGATCTGTGGCCAAGCAAGGGCAGGGATGTGGCAGGACTGAAGCCAGCACCTCTGCAGTGACAAAGGGCAGGAACTGATGTCCCAGGGCTAGGGTGCAGGGGAGAGACAGCAAAGGCTGCCTGGGTCCCAGGACCAGGACCGGCTGTATCCCATCATGTGTTGCATCAGTGAACTCCTGGCTGTTTGAACAACCTCTGTCCCCATGTTCCTGCCGCTACACAGTCAAGGGGTAAGTTAGCTAATGCTCACATTTGTCCGGAGTATCATTACTATTAAGGGTGAGAAGCCCAACAGAATGACACAGAGAAGCACAAAGCTGGATCAGCCAAGAGGAATTCATTTTCTCCTTTGGGAAAGGACACATTACATACCCTGATGCAAACATTAGCAGGCTAACACTATAGATCAAACCACATGGCCTCTCTTTTCTTTCGCTTGAGGGGAAAAATTGAAAATAAAAAAATATGCTTCATTATTTTCTAAATTGAAGTGTACAGGGTTTGTTTTCCCCTTGCTTTGTGAAAGAGTCTCATTAGTGATGAACCAAGAAAATCTATGTATTTTGAACTGTAAATAAAAGGTGGCACCATCTTTTGTGCAATTAGTGATTGAATGCAAGGAAAAAATAGCAAATGGAATTGAAAGAAAGTAAAGCATAGACTGCCCTCTTTTGGACATAAAAGGGCAGGGATGTGGAAGAAGCTTTAAAAGAGATATCTTAAAAAATACATTAGTCACTGTTACATAGAATTTTGAAGGCAAATTCATTCTTTATTCATATAAAAACTAAGAGGCTGACTTACTCTTAGAGATCAGCTATGCACCGAATATCATCCTCCAAATCCAAACACAGTCATACTAAGTGTATGAGAAGGAAAATAAAAAACCAAGTGGCTGTGTAAAGATTGTTGTTATGTAAGGATGGAACAGCAGCAAAGACAGTGAAAACACAACTGCCCTCAGCAGTGTTGAGAGTACCACTTGCAATGTCTTAAAGGTGCTAAAGAATTTATAATGTAATCAAACACATGAACACAATTTATACAAGGTTTTTAGACTCCAAGTTTATGTATCAATTGAGCTCTTCAGGATTTTGTCAAGCTTTAGGACAAGAATCAATATTCATTGATTGCAACGACCACCGAAGAAAGATTAAACACTATTATCAAGATAATTGTCAAGGCATCTGTCACACGTCCAATCTTTTTGCCATCATTCATTCTCAATTAATTGAGAAGAGGCAGTAATACCTCCCCATAGAGACCTGAGTGCAAGAGATGTGGAGTCTCACAGCTGCCACAAACCTATTTCTCTGCTCATGGTTCCTGTTCAGTAGCTTATGAGATGAGGTGCAGGTACAGCACTACCAAAGATGTAGTCATCAGAAATTTACTGTACTTGAAAGCTGTGGTTGGAATTGGGTTTTTGACATGAATGGTGAGCATAGAAAGAAAACAAGTTAGAATAAGCATCATAGCTAATACAGATACACAAATGTTCAGAAAATGCAGTTGCTATTTTAGTCAGCACTAGCAATGTCTCAATGTCTAAAGGTGGATGTGTGACCAGTTCTTCTCCTGAGGTACGGTAGGGTAAATATCCTCTTACCACTTCCAAACTCAGAATTGGACTAATCACAGTAAAAGTCTTGGTGCTAAAGAGAAGGCAGAAACCTCTGTGTCTCTCCTATATCCTGCTGTACCTTTTGCTCCCCTTTTTCTGAGCCTTTGTGTCCTTCCCCTGCCCCTCCATTGAGCCAGCTACCTGTAATAGCTATTGACGCAATATCTAATGTCATCAGCGTGCCAGCAGACTGGCAGCAGGTTCATCCTCAGGATAATCCTCGATTCACACATGAAAGATATTATCAATAAATGAGAAAGTATCTCTGACAAAATATCTCTGCATCTTTTTCTCCTGATTATAATGCTTCAATCTCAATCCAGTGCTGATCCAGCCCCGAAAAGAAGGCTCCAGCCTGAGCTTCCCTCATTCACAAAGGTGAGACTGAACACATTAAAATCCAGCTGCAGTATAACAAATGTATTTATGTGAACTGCTCTTCTTGGACAAGCAGGCTTCTGTAGGCTTCCCTGTATGCCTATCCACTTCCTTCAGCCTGTAAAGTGATTAGGAGCTTTCTCGGCCCTAAAACTCAATTCATGATAATGGCCGTTTTTTGTGCTAATCTACAGGGAGAAAAAATACGCTTAAGGAGCTGTTTGTAGCTTTCTATATTATTTACTAACAAAACAGTCATATTTTCCTTAACAACTGCCACTTCATTGGGTGCATATGTTCTTGACTGAAAACTATGAAGCAGATTTAATTCAACAACATATGGTGCGATGTGAACTTATGAGCTTTTTCTCCTATTCTTAAACAGAAATTATATTGCAGCAAGAGTTTTTTTTTATTCTCTATCATATGTTTATTAATTTTAAAGCATATTTCACTTTGCACTTTTGAACTCCTTTCCTTCTCTTATATTTATTTCCAAATAACAACATACGCCTTTGTTGATTCAAAATATATCAGAGGGATACTATTTTGAGGAAGAAAGGAGGATGTGGGTACCAAAACAACTGGCATTTAGGAAGCTGGAGAAGTTGTTTTTGCAGGCATTTATTTCCCGGTTTGTGCCTGCAGCAAAATGGCAGCTGTACAAATGTACTAAACAGTGACTGTTTCCAGGATGTGCTGAACTCATAATTCAGTCCTAATGAATATGTCATTGGAATATAACAGCCTGTTTAGATTACTGCTTTCACTGTTACAGAGGGATTGAATGCAGATATGATAATGCTTTAATTTGCAACGAATAAATATCATCTCAGGGCATAGAAATGGCAGTGGGTTGGGGGCTGAGGAATGAATGCACGGATTTGCTCTGTTCTCTGTAAACTCTGAGAAACAGATATAGATATCTCCTCTTCATTTGTGGAGGGTGTGTTGGCCAAAATACTAAAATACATTTTTAACATTTTCAGATAATACCATGTTGAACACTAGATGAATCCAGAATATAGCAAAGTAGGACTGAAAAAGTCCTTGTCCTTTTGAAGAGATAACATATTAGCTTGGTAAACTGGAATGTCCAGAGTGATTTTGCACAAATGACCTGAAATATCACTTTCAATTCTGGGAGGGATAAGCAGGCAATTGTGAGTTCTCTTCATTTTTTCCAGACACCTTCTGCAATTTAGCACAACCCCATGTCCTTTATACTTGAAAATCCTAATGTTATTGCATTAACAAAATTTTAACATATCCAGGACCAATTTCCATAGCTTTGTACTCCACTAGTCATCCTCAGACCGCAGTTTGGAAATATCTTATTCAAACAATAAGGTGAATAAGGCAAATCTCTGGACCTCTGCATGTTAGGAATGGAAGTACATAATATTTCGTTTTGACTGCTGAAAGGGATAAACAACTCTCTGACTTAGACTGTCCCAGGAAAAACTAAGGGTAACTCAGGAATATTTCTTCCATGGACCTTGGTGGTGCTTGGCCACTTCTCCTGTAATGTCCAGTTCAAACAAATACTGATCCTCCTTCAAGGTTAGAAAATAATCAATTTTGATTTTAATATGTGTTTGAAAGAGTGAAGTATAATAGAAAAAAAAATAACATATTGACTCTAGATAGGCTTCAATTATATCCTGAATCAAGCAAAATTACAGCCCAAAGATGTCATCTGTTAATAAAACAGCTCAAGGGGCTGAAAGTGCTTTATTTTTACTCCATTGCTCAAGCGTCAAACCCAGGATTCCTTCATTCCTTTCATTATAAGAATTCTAAAGGATCTTATATCTTTAAAGGAGCATTGTCAATGACCAGACTTTTTATGTAAAATTAATTTGTCAACATTTTGAAATTGAAAAAGTCTCCTAACAAGTTCTTCTCTTGCTTAGATTTCTGTAGAGTTGCACAGGAAAGATTAGTTTTATGGGCAATTGTGCTAGAGAGGCAAAATATCAGGAAAACGCAGGCATCCCTCATTCAGACAGAGGTTATTTTCAGCTTGCCTCCAATGTAACCTCACATTGTTTTTAATGTTCAACTGTCACATCGTAAAGGACTTGTCTAGAAGAGAGGGATTAGTCTGAAAGGGCAAGTAGGACATAGGTAATTGACCAAATGTGAGGAGCTTGTCTGCTGAATTTAAAGAACCGCATATAAACACTCATTGCACCTTGGTGTGAAGCCTGGCAAGGCAAAGCAGTCGACAATGCTCCGAAGGGAAATGTCAACTTCCCAGTGAAAGGCACAGGACTGATTTTTGCTGCTGGTTTCTAGGGGAATTGTCCCAGGGGGCAGGATACAGCACTTACTTAGGACTGGTGTGCTTAAGAGGGAAAAAGTACACATACTCAAGGGAGTTAAACTAGGCACGTGCCTATTCTATAAAGCAACAGATCAGTTACAGAGGAATAATAACATGAAAAACACTGGCTAAAATTGGAGGGTGATTTGTCCCATTAGAAAAAAAAATAAATAGCTTGGTCATCTATTCTAAATTCCTTGGAATCAATTGATTATCTATCATTTTCTCTTCATTTTGAAGGGTTTTTTATCACTTGGGTATTTTTGAATTTCTGTTACAATATTTGGCTGGAGCAGTTCTTATTTTCTCTCTGCCTCTCACACATAACTCTACTCAAATTTGACGGCAACTTTGTGTGCAGAACATTGGGATGAGCAAGCATGAAAGCTTGAGAGCTCTCTTTAGAGCAGAAAATAGGTCTTGAAGTCACCGACTGAAATTGATCCACTTTTTGCAAAGTGGTTCCAAAGGTCCCAATCTCTTTCAGATTTTCTGAGACAATGTCTCTCATGACACACAAGGCTGTTGTTCATAGACTACAGAGACAGAGATTAGACTTGGAGACAGAGAGATGCTACAGTAGCAAGGCACAGATCTTCAGAGAAGTTATGCTTTTATTTCTGAAATGTCATTCTGAAGTAGTTTATTGAGGCCGGATGCCTTTGATTTAGAAGGGTGTTAAGAAATATCAGCCAAATGGGCACTCGTCCTTTATAAAATACCATGCCCGGCTGCCAAGATCGAGACTCAGTTCTATTTGCCATGCTGTTTGAGTAGAAAGAGGATAAGCAGGGAGGAGAGATGTCTCCACTTCTGAAGACAAATGTACTCATAGTCCTGTAGAGCTGAGTTTGTGCTTATGACATAGTAATATCTGTATTATGCAATATAACAATATCATTTTATAGATATAAAATCATATTGTTAAACTACATATAAAAATACATTGATAAGCCAAACAGGGAATGAGGAAAATACAGCCATGATGACAAGTGAAAAGCATCCTGTCTCCACTAAGCTTGTGTTGCAACAAAAGAAATTAGAGAAGCCTCTATTTCCCTGGATACAGCATTGAAGAGTCAAAGGAAATCACAGGTAGAATTTAGGGAATCATTCACATCCTCATCATAGGCACCTACTGCCATTTGAGACGCCCTAGAGTATTTTGGCCTTCAGCTGCTGCTCCAGCAGGACATGGATCTCCCTTCTTAAGCAATATTTACCAGCCCCATTAAGATGTCAGAGATGCTCTGTGGCACCTAAATTAAACTAAATTAAACTTAGTTGAGCCCTTCAGATTAGAGTTTGGCATCCATTAAATGTTTCAGAAGATCACTTATTTCCTAAGGAGAAAAAAAAAAGAGAGAGAGAGAGAGAGAAACAAAAGATGTCAACATAAGTATTTAAGCCTCAAGAGGAATAGCTGGCACTAAGGATAGTATTTCTAAAAGCACTGAGAACTAACACAACTCTCTTATAACAAAGGTAATAAAATTTTGATGGTCTTGCCCACCTTTGCAAATCCCATATTAGATATTAAAAACATTTACCCCAGGAAGCTTTACATATGTAAGCTGACAAGCCATACTCACCCCATATGGGTTTGATTCGAATAGCCATGAACAGAAATCATGTGGTGAACATGTCACATTCGCATTATGAAAGCTCAAATGCTGCTCAGAACAGCAGGTGTATTGGAGTAAGATGCCTTGCAACACCCAGTAATGCTTACTTCGCATCATTGACTGTAAAGGGAGCCAAAGTGATTGCCTCAGCTCTAAATATCTGCACCATAGACACAAAAAGTCAGGTGAAATCAATATAGCAACATGAGGTTGCAAGTTGCAAGGATTACAGAAATGCTTGTACAGAATCTGGCATCTCCTCTTTCTTTCTTTTCTAGCTTATCTTTTAGTTCATGGGACATATTCCTCCATGCATCGTCACTTCTATGTGAAAAACATTAAAAGAGCCACACAAAATAACAGCAACATAGCCACCATCATTGCAAGAAAATTCAGAGGATATTTACTTTCTTAGACTTTCTGGCTCTAAATGCACATATGCAAGCATTGCAGGTCTTGAATTAAAACTAAAACACTGAGACACAGGGCCAGAATTTCCAGAGAACTCATGTCAGTTGATATAAGTGTGACTAAATGAGAATTTCAGAGCTAGACATGCTCTGAAATAATGCCTTATTATAGCAGAGACACTATCTGTGACATTTTGGCATTGCCATGATCCAAAGAACAAGTACATATATATACATATATAGAGTGAAGAACCTGGTGAAGGAAGGTTTATATCAACCTGTTGTAGCAATCATTAACTGGGATAATTCAGTTCTCTGAACTGAATTTTTTCTGAGTTCGGTGTATATGAAAAAAAAATCTAAATAATATCTGAAGAGCAATGTGACAACTGAAGCAGCTGCAAATTAGAAAATGCATTCTAGTCTGCTCTTCTTTTTTTCAAGGCCAATAAAAAAAAATCAACTCTCAGTTGGTTCCCACAAGGTTGAGACTAGGCAGGTAGTTTCTAATATTAGTTTGGTCAAATTGTCATAATGCTGTGTGTCTGATATGTCAGTATCTATAAAATACACAGAGCATATGATCAGTGAGTTTTACCATGGGTCACTATTACCAGTGAATAAACAAATAACCTTAAGTTTTATTTCGAAGAAACAAAACAGCTGCTCCTTTACTATGATTATTTATATTAATTTATTAATTGTGATCTTATCTGAAATCATTCAAAAACAGAAAAGCAAATATCATCAGCTGCAACCATGTTGCCTATAATAATAATCCTCAGAGATGGGTTATAATGATAATAAAAATGGAAACAAGGGACTGGAACCATAAAACCTGTCAAACAAATGAAGAAAGGACATAACCCCCCACCAAAATAGCTTTCACATAAATTCTCACCACAAGATAAAATACAGCTTTTGGTTAAAAAGAGAGTCATATCTCCAGCAACTTCCATAAATAATTCACTGCTAGGTAGTAAACAATAGAGAAGCACAGTGTGAATGCCAAAGAGGGTCTTTATATGTCATAAAGCCACTCAAAAGTACACTTGCTGCAGCAAGTCTGGCTGTGAGCTTTGATGTGCTGGAAAAGAAACTGCTACACTGAGGTCATCACTTAGTAGAAAACAATTTCCCTCATACAGAGAAGCAGACTTACTGCTGGGCTTCTGACACAGACAGATTGCATTTAAAAACACAAAGCTGCATAATGTGGGTGTTCAGGAGGAAAGAAATCCTGTCTACACCTTCTAAATGACCAAAGCTGGAAAAAAATAGATGTCTTCCTTCAGTAGCTATCAAAAGTTGACATGGTAGTGTGGCAGGGTTCTTGTATTAATGCACTCATACTTTAAATATGCGGTTGGATGGATTTGCTTCCTCTTTCTTAACTAAACTGCTTCCATGAAGAACTTAAGCTGCTTTATTTGTTAAATGTCAGGCTAAACAATTTAAGTAAGTGACACAGATCAGGAGTTCGTTCCTTCTCATGCGTAGACTTGAAAAGGTAACTCCACCTGTCATTTGAAAAATTCTAACGCAATAAAAATGTCTAGGCTGTTGTAATGCTGTGCCTTTTATTTTTAGACTGATAGAGCAAGTGAAGAAAAAATAAATAAATATTTTACCAATAAAAAACTATATAAATATTGAATGCATATATTCAGACCTCAAATCTCAAAGGACCAACACAGCTGAGATCGTAAAAATTATAGCAAAAATAGCAGAGGAGAAAAGATGGGCACTTAGTGGAGAGAAGAATGTATGCTTTGAAATCTCAGTGAAGAACACAAAAGCATAAAGGTTTACAGTACGTGGCACATGATTTAAGAAACAATGAGCATGACAGAAAAGGCACAGGCAGATTATTTCTGTGTTACAATTCTTAACTTCTTTCTTTGAATTTCATTTATAACTGCTCTGGCCTACTCCACCACTCAAAAGCTTGTGACTTTCTTGATGTCAAAAGCCTTTCCAAAGTAGCTTTTGTCATGTGCAACTTTTAAATGCATTCAAAGGGCCAGTGCTGATTTTCCCTTGTCCAAGGTCAAGAAACATATTCCCAGGCAAAGGAATCACATTTTCAAAGGAAAGAAAGCAAGAAAGAAATGTCCCTATTTCAGACAGTAAAGGCAAAATATCACAGGAAGAGACATAGAAATAATCATTTGCATAGTACTGCTGGAATTAACAATGTGCTTGATATATTTAAAAGAAACTGTTACAAAACTGCAGTTTAGTAATGAACATGTTTCTGATGGATGTCAAGAGCCTGTTTAGGTCATGTACCACAGCTCAGGAAAAACATGAACGCAAGTTGTGTTGCTGTCTCAGGACAGACTGTTATTGATATTTCAATCCAATATTATTTTCTCAGAAGAGTCATTTTTAACTCAAATCAAACTGCATCTGAATCTTCTTATAACTTTGAAAAAGATGTGACAAATTATTCTGTTGTTGTCAGCTTGCCTTTCTTATTTCCGACAGTAAAAAAATAAGAAAAAATAAATAGCAAAAAAAAAAGTTTTCTATTTCCTACTCAGGCAAAGCAAAATGTGAATTTCCATTGTCAAAATAGACAGCCAGTACTCATCTGTTTACATACTATCACATTATGTTGTACTTATAGCTTGTAGTTCCCTCACTAAACATGAATGCTCCCCTGCTATAGCGTCCTCTCTCATTAAAATTTTCTTCTTTAGAATTGTAGAAGCTTGGATCTTTTTTCAGCCAAGAAATACAAAAAACAGCTCAGCAAATGCTGACTGTTGGCTGCCTCAGTGTTACTCTGGTTCTGGAGCTAGACAGATCCTTTGACTCAGGCTCAGGTCTTGCCATCATCTCGACTGCTACAAGGAAAAAGGAAAGCATATAAACACCACCAGGAACATCAGTCTACTCAACTATGATGTTAGCAGGAGCTTGCAGTACAAAAACTAAGCAAGGAAAAATATAAATTTTGAAAATTAAAAAAGTGGCTGCTTATAGCCAGGTTTCAGCATGCCATTGATGGGAATTGTCATCCCCTCTGCATCCTGATGCAGTTTTATGCCTGAGATCAAGCGATGATATTTGAATGTGAAGAGCTGAGTACTGGAAAGGAGCCCTGGATTTGTTTCCTTTTGGATTTTTTTCCCACCAGTAGATACGTGTTCAATCTCCTTGTTGCCCTAAGGAGGCTAGGAAAGCCCAAGAGGATGCTGACACACATACAAAAAGGTACAAGCCTGTGCTATTCCTTCTGGAGTCCCTCCTCCAGTCTCTAAGTTAGGAGGAATTCCCAATACACCTCCAAATCACTTCCTCTCACCATTGTCCTGCCACAAATACATGCCTAAAAAGCAGTAAAAATCAGTTTGCCTATTGCATTCATTGTTTGCTGCCTCTGAAACAGTCTGGGCTGTGAGACTTTTGATGGCAAAAGTCCATCCTGAGTGTCCTCTAGTGTAAGCTTTAGCTGTCCCTATTAAGGGGACAGGTTACAGTTTCCCCCAGGGTATCTATGACCAAGGTCTAGGGCAGGCCCCAAACTTGCCTGTGAGTTTAATGCCTCTAAGGCACAGCAGCCCTTTCTGGGACAAAATAGGAACACTTGGAATTCTCTCTGCCAGAGTCAGTGAATTTTCAACCTAATATATCTGTAATATCAGTCATGCTAAAAATGAGTTTATCATTCACACAGCCTAGTGAATTTTGTCTCCTTCCTCTCAGAGTTCAACTGTGAAAATGCAGGGGCTCATTAAAGCTTGGAGAGGGCTTGTGGACTATCTCCTTGCTTGGTGAAATATAAGAAAAAATAGGTCAGAAGCTACAGATTTTACACCATTCCCTCTGATTTATTCAGGTTGGTCCCAATGTATATCGCATCCTGCCTCACACATTATACACTCAGACCCACTGTGTCTCACTGTCACATTATCATGAACAGAGTCTAAAAAAAGCCAGTTCAGCAAAAGCTAATAGCACTGAGAAACAGACCTAGCTCCACCCTCATGTGGAAGGGTAGAAGACAAAATGCACCTAGGAACAAACTGTAAATAAATTATTTCAAGTGTGAAGAGTCAATTAAGGAAAGGGCTTGAGTCTACATTTCTCAGAGAAAGGACGTCTTCTTTAACATGCAGTGTACATAAAACCATGCATTCACTCTCTCACACCTTCTCTCTCTGTGTTATTCTCTCTGTGCTTTGCAGCCAGGCAATATTCAATCAGCAGAAAGGGCAAAGTTCCAGCCTTTGGCCTTCTCACTGAGACCAAGCAGTCAGTTATAATCAATGTAAATTTTATTATCAAGCACTCTTTGTATCTCTCACATAAACACACAAAAAGAAAACATCAGAACAGCCCAATTAACCCTTCATTAAAACTGGCCACTTAAAAATCTATGATTTCCTGAATGTTGATATTTTACTAGCACTTGCATTTGCAGATTAATCAGTCCCAAAATTACTACTTTTGTAATATAGGCAAGTAAAAATGATCCTCTGATGAAGCTCAGGTGAAACATTTCCAGAAGTGATAAGGAGGCTTTAGGGTTCTGTACAAGGTACTAGTTTGTTTTCAGGTACAGTACTTGGAACACTGGTGTTGAAAGAAGAGGCCATAAAGGGCTTAGATAAGGGCTCAAAAGTTATCTCAAGGAATCAAAAGCCTATTTTATAGTTGGATAATACAATGTTTGTTTTGTTGTTTGTTTAATCAAGTAAAATAAAGTTTGGAGGTAGAAGTAGTTTGTGCTTTATAAATAGGCTACAATTTGTGATAAACTACAGGAAGAAAAAGAGATCTTTAAGATCACTGTAAGTACATGAATTAATGTGGATAAATGAGCATTAACTTTTATCCAACAGCCCCACAAAGCAGAGAAGGCTCTAGTCATCAGCAAACTCAAGCTCCGGTAGAGTTGTCAGTAGAGTTGTGTTCCAGCAAAAATACAGAGTTTTAACATGGGGCTTGATGAGATGTCAAAAGATGCTGTACAGCAGGGATATCTGCAGCAGCAGAGTTTGCGCTATGCAACACGGGAAGCCGTTACCCACCATAAAATCTCTTTTCTCAGGACAATCAACTGCAAGATAGCTACAGGCATTAGCAGTAAACCTAAAGGGGTGCCAACAAGGAAAAGAAGAAACTCAGAAAAGCTGCATAATACTGACAGCTTTACATAAAAGTAATGAGTACTTACATAAGAGTAATTATCACCTTTAACTCAGGCAAAAACAATAAACCATTATTTTGCTCAAAAATTATCTCTTTAACACAGCTATACATTCTCATTCAGAGCTAAAGATGCCAGAATAAGCAGGCATATATATATCCTTATCCTGAAATGAATGCTTTGTGTGACCTAGTTTTTGGAAATATAAATCAGAGGCTTTTACTGATATATGTTGAACACTGTATGTCTTACTTTATATAAATTCAAATGTGCAGTAAGAAATGCCATCTCGTGAAAATTTCCTGTTTGCATTTGGGTATAATGTGATTTAGAGGCAAGATATAATGGTTTAATATCTGAGACAGACCCATATAAGCAAGCTTCATAATAAGCTTCCCCTGTCAAGTGCAGTCAGCGCAGAAAAAGACAAGACATTATAGCAGATTACTCTACATTCATTATAATATAGTAGTTAAAATACAGATGTAAAACTCTTTATATAACACTGGCTACATGCAGCCATCCTCAAAGGTTACACTATGTATTACACGAGTTTCAAGAACATACTACTGCAACACCTTGAGAATTTCCACTGTGTTTCCCCTGAAAAAAGTCTCCTAGTTCCTGGATATCTCCTCCTTGCCCTGTCACTACAGTTGTTTTCTTTTGGTGAGGAAGGAAGGGCTGCTTTTCTTAACATGGAGGAAAGTGAGTGAGGAATGAAGAGAAGGAGGTCAGGAGGAAACAAGAAAAAGAAAAAAAAAGGAAGGAACTTAGCCATCAGGGTTTTGAGCGCAATGAGATTATTGCCTGAAAAGATTATATGCACTTCATGGTTATTTTTAATCCTGTTTCCTTCATCACTGAAATTCCTCTTCAGTAATATTATCGGAGGCAAATTTTTCAGGATAAAGATCTAAAAAAAGCAAGATCAAGAAAGGATGCATCAGCAAACCCCTGCAGCCTGTTACTACTGAGAGTTTGCTAATGCGAGGAGCAAAAGATTAAGTCCTGTGATCACTATTTAACAAAATAAGGAATGCATGATGGGCCTCTAAGATAGATACATGTTTTTATCATTATTATACAAGATCCAAAAAAAAATCAGGAGAGGAAAACAGTCCAGATCAATAAATATTTTTGTATAGTTTTCAAATACACTTTTCATTCATTCTGCATAAGAAGTAGCTGTTTTGAACCAGGGCAGAAGAATTTTGTGTCTAGCAAATGTAAATATAACATTTAAAGCAACATGAAAAACATCTAAATTATTGATGAGTAAAAATCATGTCATCACACCACCTACTGCCAGCAGATTTTGACAAGCATTGTTTTATTTTTTTATATATACATATATATGCATGTATGTATGTATGTATGTATGTATTATCGAAAAGTTTCCGCTCACCTCCTGTTAAAAGTGGTGTAATAATTATTTCTCCAAAAAGGTGCTGTTTTTTTTTATTGATTTCATGCAGCTTTCAGGACAGGCACTAAACTTCTAAATCAAGCATCAAGGCTTACCAATGTTCATTCTTTCAGATGAATGGTTTTGAGGATGCAACTAGGATGGTGGTTTGGTCAAATCTCTCTCTCAGGATAAGAATACTTTTGAAATACTCTTGCACAACCTGGGAAATACAGGGAAGGAAATGTCATATTTTGAAATCCCTGCTTTCTTTTCATCATTCCCTCTGCTATTTTTGCATCTGGCCTTCAACAAAACATGCTGTATCTCCTCCTAGTTATTCTTCAGGATTGTTGTTCTGTATTTCAGTTCATACAGTTTGTCAAGTTGGGATTTGCTTCCTTTGTCTTGTGCTTAGGTTACCTTAGTTTTGTTTTGTTTTCCTATACCAGGGAACACAAATAGCGCAATCAGATTTAGAATCATGCAGAATGGACTGTTTGCAAAAAATCTGTAGCATGAAAGTAGCTTGGTGAGTGCTGTCTCCTCTGACTTAGTGGATAACATCAATTGTGCCTAGATAGGTTTGGTGAAACACAGTTTTACTGGTGCTATCACTGCCAGGTCTCTAGCAGTCATAAAACAAAAGTATTTTGCCACAACGCACACAAGGCACTCAAAATTAACTACTAAATAAAGGCCATGTCTATTCTCTGAGGTTTCCTAGCTGCTTAGCTGTGGCACAGGGCTCTTCAAAGATTTATCAGTTCATTCAACTTTCTGCAGAGCAGAAAGTTTGGTCCTAGACTACGTGAAAATTACATTTGCACAAAACTTATATCTTCTTACAGTGATAAGTAAACTCTATACTGCCACTACAAATATATCTGGACAAGTAGCAGAGGATTTAATCTATTTTTAATTTGGCTTATTGTGGTTATATAGTAGCTGGCCTCTTTATACTTGAGATTTGATAGCATCAAAATTTTAAGAACCCATAAATGAGAGCTAAGAATAGAACAAATGACATGCAAAAACACAATTTACACTGGGGAAATCATATGATATTTTTATATATACATTAAGAATAAAATATAATTGAAATTATTGCAGTTTAAAAACGTAATTCATTAAGATAACATTTTATTACAGCAATCAAAGCTATATAAAATATTTCAATTAGATACATATTTCATATTTATACAGTTCAGTACTCTCATATCAAATGTTGGTTTCACATTAATTATTAATAACAATGATTCCAAGTGAAAAGAGGTTTATGTGCTTAAAGTTTAATACTTTAAGTTTAATTCTTGAAATAAATCATGCTTTCACTGAACTCAATGGAAAAACTCTCCCTACATAGAATTGGAGCAATATTTCATCCATCACAGCCATTTGGTTTCACAAGCACAAACCAATGTTTACCTGCACAAGGCTCCAACTCAACAAGACTGCGGTATAGGAGTACTCTAGAAGAAGCTCAAAACTGCTTTGCTGAATTGGGGCTTATGGAGAGTATCCCTACTTGCAGTTGTATTGTCTTGCATTTGGGAATATGTCTAGTTCCTTTCTGCAGTTTTATTTTATTATAAAACTGAAGTCTGGCCACCTAAAAGGTCAACAGATGCACATACAGATGTGAAAATGAGATCTGAGTGTTTTGCAGACATTAGTCTGAGAACCAGCCCTAGGATTAATTACAGAGCAGTTATCAAAGCCGCCTTTGCCTCTCCTCCCTCAAATCTTTCATCTCATCCACTGAGCATCCACAAGAAGGGTTGTCCTCAGACCTCAGCAAAACCCTGTAACTGAGCTGGTGGGCCACCAGTAGAGTTGCTCCAGAGTGTGGCAGATCCCTTATGAAATAACAAAATTTGCAAAGGTCTGCAGGGGACAGGGCAAAGCTCACAAGTGACAGAGGAACATTAGGAGAAATGTTGAAATGAGAATGAATGCCAGACAACTGTTTTGGAACAAACCAGTCTTCTCCAGAGCATGGGAACCATCAGCAACTCCTTATAATTTATTGACTGAATTAGGATTTCATTCCAGCCAATATTCTAACTCTTTTGTCATCATTTTTATTTCAGTCTTTGGCTGATCTACTATTTCCTAGCTCATTCTAACGATACAGATTGCTCTCAGTTTTCCATAACCAGTGATGACAGCAAAATGCTACCCTCCCACTAGAGGACAGGGTATTTTATGCCTGAACAATCTGATTAACACCTGGATACTGACATTTTAACCTGATTACTGCAAGGCATCTTAGTTATATATCAAAACTTGACAATAAATTACAGTTGATTAAAGGTGTAGCACTGCTTTTCTGACAAAAAAATGAACAAGCTTGGCATTAAATTCTGTTAAATTCTGAATCAGAACCAAAGCTGGAGTCCATTCTTTAAGAGGATCAGTCAGCACAACAAAGGGACCTCTTACCACCTGACTTCTTGCAACATTAATGCACCACAGACTAAGGAAAAGAATCCCTCATAAGCTCCCTCAACAGTTTCTATCGCACAGACATGTTGTTTGTGTCAATAATGTTGGAATGATCTTGCATCTGGGCAGCTTCTCAGGAACCATTATAGTGTGCATACCCTCAAAGAGCTTTCTGAAATTATTAAACCCTCATACGCACCTGCAAGTGAATATGAAAAGATATCCATGCATTGACTTAAAGAAAAAAAATGTGCATGATGATCAAGCACTTGAAGCACAGGAAAAGCCCTTTTCTCATCATAAGCATGCAAAATGGATGACTCAGGACTCAGAAAAATGCAGCTCTACTGTTAGTTGACCACATAATAATGGAGTAAGTCACTTTTCGCATTTCTCCTCAGTTTTTCTGATCTGGAGGATGACTGCAATAATATACGTCTCAAAGTGCTGTGTGAACAAGAGCATCAAAGTGCGAGACCATCATAAGCTAGAAAACCAACCAGAAACAATTGTGCTCAGACAATTCATTCTGAAGCTTCTTCCATTCAAGCTTGTAGCAATTCAGTTTCTTTTATTATTTTGCTTCTCAACATTAAAGTGTGGAGAAGATAACATAAGCACTATTGCAGCCCCTAAAATCGCTGATGTTCTCCCCCTCTACTCTTCAAAAGTCCTGTTTGGGGACAATATAATTTTTTGGTTTCTGCGGATGCTAACATACTTTGGAAGATTTGGTTAGAGAGAAGGGAATTCCATGTTGTAGTTTTGAATCTTGTTACAGTAAAATGGCTTTACCAAGAGAAAAATCTCACAGTCATTTATAAAGGTGGTACAGGGAGAATTCTTAAATCTCAAAAAGTTTTATGAATTGGTATGCTTTAATGCCATACTTCAATTTAGTACCACTTCTTCTCATTTTAAAGACTCTATTGGCTTTTTCTTTCATGTTTAATGCAGCATATTCTCCATAGAGCATCATGCAAGCCTACTGTCTCCATGAGAATATCTCACGTTACTCCTTTTTTTTTAATCCTAATGCATTCATATCATGAGGTTTGAGATATGAACATGCATTTTCATAATGTATATTCTTTACACACCGATGTCAGTGGCTCAGGTTTTAAGAGAGATTTTTCTCTAATAAAGGAAGGAAAATATGATTTGTAATAAGAATGACTATAATAGTGTCTGCAGCTCTTTTAGACAAATTGTTTTGGGAGGGACCCATTTTACCTCAATATTTGCCTCAGGATTTTTTTCAGTACACTGTTGTTCTGCAATATTAATTACACAGGAGATGTATGTCTGTCTGTATATCTTGATATATCTTATTGATTATACAGCTAAAAAAGTATACTTTCCTACTTGCTCTCTTCATCAAGTTCTCCTGACCTCTTTTGAGTCTTTAAGGTTCATGGGGTGAAAATACTGTGCAGCAGCTCCTGCATTGCTCAAAGGCAATTGAGATGAGAGGAGAGACACAAAGACATGGACAGCATGAAGGGTCTGAACACTTTGCTCCCATAGCACCAGGACAAAGGCAAAACTGCTAGGAGACAGTTTGGAGGAGAAAGAACCTCACAGTGGGTGTGCGGCAGAGAAAGGAAAATGCCACTAAGGGAAGGAAAAAGAAAACCTATGATGGCTGGTTGTGACAATGGCATATTCAAAGAAAGGGAACAGAAAGGAGAGAAAAGAAGGCAGAAATATATATGTTGTTGCTATTAAACATCTTCAAGGAATTTCAATAATATAGTCCAGAAAAACCTTAGCAACAATGGAAAATCAGAACAAGAAGATAAAAATCAAATTATATTGTGTTTGTTTATTTGCTTTTACGTAATGAACATCCTTCAGTTACACCTACTTTTAGGGATCTCTGAGACCACAGCTGGGCTGGACTATTTTCAATAGAAGGGCATTAGAAGGGGAAAAAAGATTAACTGAAAACACGTTTTAACAGCAGAACTTGTCTACTGAATGATCTAAAACAGTGATATTCATTACATAATTTCTGAAAAAGTAAAAGCACCACCAAACTAATTACACAGATGAAATACCCGAAAGAGGATCTAATCCTGTTTTTCAGTTGCTTTACAGAGCAGAACCTAGAAATGGACTCTGTAATCTATACCTGCTGGATCTACTCTAGACATCTGCATGAACCTATGTCAAGAGCATTAGACTCTAGCACTAGCAGACACACATAAGCTTTCCAACATCCTCACTTTCAGTCTATGAAAAGCATTAGTCAGATTTTCTTCGTTTTTTTTGCTCTGTGTGAAGGTGACAGGCTTTTCATTTTACTTAATTAATAATCAATTGCTAATTTGATTAAAAGCTGAAGGATTCAATTATGTGTATTAAAATAATCCTTTATTTTGATCAGTTTTCTTGTATTTAATGAGGTAATATTCTACAATTAAATTATTGGAGACAGAAAATTCCTATGTAATTAATAAGACCATGATCTTAAATGACTTAGAATAATGAACCCAAGAAAACTGCAGATGATTAAAAATGCTCACAACTAAAATCTGTGACATATTTCTTGACTACATTTGGAGAGCAAGGGTAGTCTTATCAACATACTGCAACAGGTCCTTTGTGTAGCCTTGGAAAAGGCATATAATATTCCTGAGCCTACCTACCTTATCCGTAAAACAGTAAATCCTCGTTTTACAACCTCTGTGAAGCACTTCAGCACAAGAAGAGTCACTTATCCTGTGCACACATAGTAACTAGTAGGAAGTGCTATAAGGTGTTATACCTTCCCCTCTGCATTTCCCTGGCTACACGCAGTTGTTGGAATCTGTGAGATGCACTGATGTATTCAACAGCTCACAGTGGACCTCAGCAGTTTCTGAACCCAATTATACAGTCAATCTCCACAGTATCTCTCCATAAGGAGTGGGACAATTCAGTCATGCAACTATGTAAAGGAGTACTTGCTCTTTGATTACTGCCTCTTTCTTTTATTTTTAATTCATGTGTTTTATATACTGTGCTATGAAGATGAAAGAATAAGCTTGCTCTACTCACCTTCTCCAAGACAATTATGATTCTATATTAATATACAGAATGTCATCCTTAGTTATATTCTTTCAAAACTATTTAGGTTTTTCTTGGATATCCCCTTCTGTAATTATCCTAATTAGTCTTCTCTGGAACATTTTGTTTCACTTCCCCCTTTTCAAGAAACAGGGAGAAGTACAGAGTGTTCAAGGGTGTGTTGCATCACACATTTATACAGTGGCATAACAATGCTTTACATTTTGTCCTCATTTCTTTTCCTAACAATTCTTATCATTCCTTTTGCTTCTCTGACTACTGTTGAGCATTGAGCTATTGTTTTAATAGAGCTAGCTACAATAATTCCAAGATCTTTCTCCTGAGAGGCTAGAGCTAATTTAGGACCCATCATTCTGTATTTACAATTAAGGTTGTGTTTCTCCATGTGAATCTCTTTGCATGTATTGACCTTGAATTTTTCTCTGCCATTTTACTGTCCAGTCATTCAGCATCATGAGATCTGTCTGTAACTCTTTGTAGTTATTTGAGAGTTGAATACCTTGAATAATTTCTTATCAGCAAATTTTGTTAGACTATTCACTTTCTTTTCTAGGTCATTTATGAATATATTGAATAGCTAGACTTCCTGAAATGCAGCGCTCTGTTGTACACCTCTCCTTATCTATACCTTTTGTTTCCAGTCGCATAATCACATTTTCCTATCATTGCATTTCTACCATATTTGCCTTTATTAAGCCAGAAGAGGAATTCATCTTTTTTTCCTCAAGACAGTTTAGTTTTCTTAAGCCTTTTTGATGAGGGATCATGTCAAAAGCCTTTTGGAAATCCAAGCAGATCAACTGGATAATTATATTTGTATATCAGTGACTCCTTCAAAGAATTCTAGTTTAGGTGTGATGTACAACTTCTCTACATAAGGCTTACTTCATATTCTTGTATTCTATTTACTTATGTTGCTTATTATGAAGTTTTACATATTATTATGAATTTTTATATACCTGGTAGATAAATCAGTGTCTGTGGCCTGCAGTCCTCTCTAGATGTGCCCTATCAGCTACCCCTTTATAGATCCCTAATGTTGCAGACAATTTATATAAGAATTCTGCAACTATTGTCAATAATGCAAAATTTCATTTTTAATTTCTTTTGGAATTTTAAAATGAATATTATATTGTTTTATTAATATTCATTTCATCTCCATCTAAAACAGTTTCAATCCAGTTTAAGAACTTTAACTTAGCACTTCAGTTTGTGATGTTTTCTCAAGCTCTGACTTTGTAAAGACTTACCAAATCTTCTTAAAACAAGCACCAAAGCAAATAATTCATGTATCTTTTCTGCTGCAGGCTTCTCTGCTATAGACCCATTCTGCGGGTATTCCCCTTACATTTTATCCTTCTGTCATACAAATTCTCTGATGAGCTCCATAATTTCCAACTGAATTTTGAAGATAGTCTATTTTCATTTTTTTCTTTTTCACCCTTGGCAAACTACTCAAAAACATCTTCCTTCTTCCAGTCTTACTATCAACTTTGCCTAATTCATGTTCTTTTCTAGCCCCCTCTGCTCTCTTTTTTTGGTCATGTTCTTCGGTCTTTTCTAAGCATTTTAAATAGACCGAATACAGCCAATATGTCTGACTGTATCCATTAACAGTCACCATAACAACTGCAAGTATTTTACCCTTTTACTTGTGTCTTTTAATCTTTTAACAGACTTGTTCCATTTTCTGTAATCATCTTTACATAAATTGTAACTTCTCTCACTCCTCAAACTGAGTTCAAAATTGAGAAATTATTTTGAGTACCTTCTTCTGAAGTGCTGAATCAGGAACATGACTGATCATCATAGAGGGGATGAAGATTATTCCACCTGCACTGTTATGTATATTTTAAACAAAATAAGTTAATTGGCTGTGTTGTAATGCAAATCATCTGGGAAGACAAGGCAGGTATGACCCAGTACTTACAAGAGAGCTGTGCTTTTCTGAAAGAGCAGCTGGAAGTCAGGCAAGATATATGAGTGCATCTAAAAGGATACCTTTGCTTAAGCAGCTAAATTGCTCCCCTGGAATTCATCCCTCTAACAGAATGGAAATTACTTGGCAGTTTGAAAATTATACATGTTTAAGAGAAACTTGACAATAGCTGGGTCTTCAGTACAGCTGGCAATAATGCAACAAGCTGCAATATCTGGAAATTAAGAATATGTTATGACTAAATAAAAAGCTGTGCTCAGAAATGTTAGGAACCAGTTGGCGTTTTCAGGCTACTATTGTTGCAATGAACATGTCAACTCTGGATAATTTAAAATCTAGGTAGGATATATTCCTATATAATAAGGTGACAGCAGTTCTACATGGACTGCTGACCTCCTACCCCAAGGGCTGATTCCTTCCCATGTGGCTACACAGCCTCAGGACTGAAGTGTTCTAATAAATCCTGCTGGATGCCACATTGGGCTAATCAGGAAACAGAGGTCATGGGGACCAGAGTGGTCAGCAGTGCTGTCTTAGAGCCCGTATTCTGCAACTGTGTCCCCATGTTGAGCAGGGCCCTACCACAAATGTGCACTGCCTGCTTGAGGGCAGAGACCTCTCCCTAAGCACTGCGGCAACTCAGAAAAGTTCCTCACTTTCTGAAATAGTCCATGTAGCTTACAGTCCATCCCAAAATGCTCACAAAAGGGAGCAACAAGCTAGATGTGCCGTGGAGCAAGAGGGGCTTCTCCATGTAGAGAGGTTCTGCAGCAGCATCACGTGCAAGGCCACAGCAGATGAACACTGATCTCTTAAGGCCTTATAGTCACTAAGTCTATGAATATCATATATAACAGCTATTATAGAGGACACTTTATTTTCTAAATTATCTCTTTAATAGTCAGCAAAATAGTCTTCCTAATATTTTGTTACATAGGTCACTAAGGAAATATTTACCATCGAGCTGATTCCAATTAAAGACATAAAATTACTGATGGGACAAAGAAACTGGTAGTTATTTTTGTACAGTATAAAAAAATAATTTGCTACTGAATTTTCTGTGATGCTAGCAATTGATTCTTACCTTCTGTGGTCTGTGAGCATCAGCACATTTCATTTCTACTCTTGAAGTCATTCTTTCTTGCAAAGGAGCCACTATTTATTGGCAACATTTATTCACAACCTTTTTCTCACTCCATTAATGCTGAAGTTTTATTCTCATGTAGCTATTTAGATGCCTAGGATCTGTTATATAACACCTGTTGAGTAGTATATTCTGACCGTTCACAGGCTACAAGCTTATTTAAAAATTTCTTATGACTCTAATTGAATGAGTGGTTAACTTTTTAGAATAGCTTGTGAAGCATAAGCAGAACTCCTTGAAACTCCCCTGTGCATTCCAATAGACCCAGCTTGAGAGAAAGATTTTTTGAGGTAAAAAGGAATCTGGGGAGGGTGGGTAGGGGAGGCATGTTTGGAGGGTTCTTGAAGAAGGAGGTATTGGGATACTGACAGGAAAAAAAAAGATGAAGCACAAGTACATGGTTGAAGTTAAATCTACTTTGAGACTTAGAAGGCAGAATTTAAGATTATAAAAATCCATTTTTATAGACAGTGACAGCCTGACAGTTTGCTGCTTATGTGCCATACTAGATTAGGACATTTCAAAAGGAAAACTATATGAAATATCTCTTATTCTGTCACCTCAGCCCAGGTGAGTCACTTTCCTTAACAAGCCAATTGCAATGACTTAACTGGTGGAGCAATGAGTGGTTGCTGAAGAAGCTCTCAACCTTTTCATTATCAAATTTGGAGGAAATGTTTTGTCTGTCATTAACAGAGACAACAAAAAAAAATTTAAACATCCCCATATCATTGGAGGGAGGGGACTAAAGAGACAACACTATATGTGTGCTTCACTCATTCATCTTGAATTGCAAATTGTTTCTTATGGATGTTTCTATGGTCTTAGTAGGGCTGGGTGTCTTATTCTCATGCACACATGGTGCATCCTGAATGTATTTCCTCCATATAATTTTAAAAAGGAATGCCATAATAAAATATAGTCAAGACACTCTCTGTTGTTCTGCCTTTAATCAGCAATATTGGCAATATGGATTATCAGTTATTTCACTTTACACATTAATCTGGCGATTCTCAGTAGCAGTGCCTTCTGAAACACACAGGAACAGTGTGTTCTGCCCTATGTGCCTTTATGCTAACACTCTCAAATCTTTGTAGGATAAAGAATGCAAACTGATTGAAGGCTCTGTGATGGGCCCTAAATCAATCTGAGATATGAGCAGAGTGTGAAACCTTATCAGGTGGATCTGCATGAGAATATCTACACGTAAAAGGTAAAGCAACAAACAACTGCCTAAGTTTTCAATTTCAGCCAGCAATTTAGTAGCTCCACTGCATTATAGATCAAGGGCAAGGTAGGCAAAGGATTTGCTCTATGTATTCCAGTGATTCTTAGTACTTTGGGAAGGGAGAGACTTTTTGTCTTTTAACAAAAACAAAATTAAAATATATCTCTGCAAACTGCTGCCCTTACAGAAGAGATATGTGCTTTGAAGTGTCATACTTCTGCATAGCCTTGATAATCAGTAATGAAGAGAGAGTGCAGAAGATTACAAAACAACATAATCAAGTGATAATAATGAATATTTCAACAGGCAGACATTTCAAAGTTTTAATTAAAATTAGTAGAGCTATTGATATTGTAATGTCTTTGGGTAACTTACAGGCAAGTAATCACAGACCTCCCAAATGGACTGCATTACACATGCAATTAATTATAGAAGATGTTGCTGCTCGCACCACCCTGGGATCTGTGAGATTTAAAGCAAGTGCTCAAGCTTTTCACTATAGAAGTCAGCTCCACTAACATAGCCAGCAGATTAACTATTATACTTAACCCAGATGCTGCATTGCTGTGATGTGTCCTAAATATGTTCTGCTAGCAACAATCTTTACTCATCTTCTTTACTAACACAAATGCTTCTCCTTTTGCCTGAAGTAAAAGCTGATATTTTTAAACACAGAAGATGAGAGCTTGGGAACAAAAAAAAATCCCACCTACAGAGATGTTCTTTTCACAAGATGCCCTCCACGCTGCAAGGGGAAAAATAGTTTAATGAAAGTAACTCTCGCTTTTCTTTCACTTTGACACTGCCTCCATCCAACACTCCTACTCAGATGTTCTTTCAGGATTCTCAGGTTTTTCTTAAGTTAATTTTGTCACCAGGGAACAGGTCTGAAGGATCCTTACCCTAAGACGAGGGATCACAACAGTACATGCAATTCACAGCATAATGGCTTTATTTAAAATGTAAGGGGGGATTTAGAAACTGCCCCTAATGTACTTTGACCTATTGCTACCTGTGGTCCTGGACACACATTTGAAAAGATCTTCCATGCCCCTCAGTGAAATCAAATCATTATTTTGAGAACTGAATCTCACACCGAGCTATTCTGAATAAATCTCTCTCAGTTCAAGCCAGCTAAGTCCTCAAAGCTTACTGTCAGGAAAAGTAAGAGCACAGACTAAGAGCATTCTTGCCTATGGATTTGTGAGCTTATGCACAGTGGGCTCAAATATATTTTCAAATAAAGGAGGGACTGAGACTGTAGCTTTTATGTGACCCTTCCAACCTCTTTCCCAGTAAGTTAAATGCTTCACTGTGCTTGACAGGTGCCTTCCTCCAAACAGACCCCTAAGCACCTCTTAGACATCTTGCAGGATCGAAGGCTACAAGACATCTCCTGAGCCCATTAATATTGAAGGGATTTCTGCTGCCAAAGGGAAGCAGAAGATTAAACCTAAGGCCTTTTCCTTTCTTCTTGTTAACTCAGAATGTTGCTACTGCTTCATGTTGTTTAATGAACCTGATAGTGCTCGAGGACTGTCTTTCGCGCAACAACCCAAGGAAGGGACTTTGTAAAAGAGTCATTTTACAAAACACAGCAACATCCTACGAGCCTATCCAAGCTAATTTTTTGCTAAAGTGAAGTGTCTGGCCACTGCCTGATCTCAGCAGCTGTTCTGCAGGACAAGGCAACTTAGTTAGGAATGTAATAAAAGAAGTGAGAAACCAGTAGCTTGGAATATTTATTGAGGCTATTAATGCACCACAGTGACACCTACTAAATTTGAAAAGAATGAGATGTACTCCACTTTGCTGCCAGTCCACTCTTCAGGGTTTATTTCAGTTCTTGGGGGGGAATTAAAAAGACTACCCTCATTTGTGTTAGGCCTTTGAAATGATAGTGTGTGGGGATATGAGGAATGACAGCTCAAAAGAGAAGGAAAGCGCTTAAATACAGCCTTCCTGCTCCTCTTTCCATCCACTGGGAAAAAGTCTACTCAGGGCCTGTTCTACTGTGATGTCACAAAGGCATCACCTGGAGACTGCAAAGGATCCATCTTGATCCTTTGGCAAGATGTTAAAGACATGCTGCTGGAGAGGTCTCTGTTCTGCTGCGAGATAGATGACAGGATCCAACTCTGGCTAACATGTTCTTAAGGCAGACCAAAGCACTCAGATCGGGCATGAGTTTCAGTTCAAGGAAGGAAACTCAATTCTTATTTTGATGAGGAGAAGCATACATTCTCTTTAAAAGAAGACAATGGTGATTTTTTATCAGTTTTTAAGCTGTAAGTGGATTCAGTGTTATTTGTACCCTTACAAAAATGAAATGGTTAATACTAGAAAATACAGAGACTCTCCTGGCTTCCCCTGGTGTTGCTGTTTTAATACTAAGCAAGAATTAAGGGTGACATTCAAACACAGAATTGATCTGCATAAACTGCTGCAAACTACTCTCCATTCTTCCTGTTTGTTTTTTAAGGATGAATTCCCTCTTACGGAGCCCTTTAGAATGATTATCAGAACAAAATCTATTGATTTCAGCAGAACCTTTAGTTCTTTTATTATCCATTCTCTCAGCTAGAGTACATTAATACCTAACACTGATGTGTCAGTGATCCCCAGGTTCATTATACGATGCACACTTTGACAGAATATCTCTAAATAGTTACAAAGGCACTATGAAAGAGCTTTTATGAATGACTTTCCAGGTAGCCACAGTACTCCATTTTTATCCAACGGATGTTTCCATCTTGGAATGGATCTCTTCCTACATGAATCAGCTGAATAGATTTTACATTGCTTTTATAATGGATTTTAAAAGTGAAGATACTTTTGCAGTAAATAGTAAAGAAAAATTTCCAACAGTCAGGCAGCTGCTCAGTGCTCTTCCAGTAATGGGAGAAAAACCTCAAAAAACATTAATAAAGTGTGAACCACCAAAAAAATATGATTCTATTTCTTCCACACTTTGAGGAATACACAGAGGTTGAATTGAAACATGAGTGTGAGACATACACCATACTACCACTTTTTAACTTGAGCATCAAGATGCTCCTCGAGGGCAATGGCTACACTAGAGAGCTCTGCAGGCATTTGAGGTGGGATGATGCACTAATGTTTTGCAGGCAAGCTAGCCTGAGTCAAGTGCCATTGACTCTCAAAATTACAATATACCTCTGAGCAACAGGGACAGAAAGTCTCCAGGTCTTTGAACCCTGCATCATAGGACCAATTTTTTTTTCCTTCCCTTTCATTCCCAAGCATTATGCACAGAGATGCTTGTCCTGCTCACACTGTTTGCATTCAGAACGCACGGGAATTATGGGTTTAAGCAAAAAGGTAGAGAAAAATTCCAGAACATTACTGCAACAGACCTTCTCCTCTTTCTATTCTCTCTGAGAATAGAAACTGTCCACAATCCTCTAAGCACCCATTGAAGGCCGTAGTTATTCAAGATGACCTGCGTGGACCAGGGGACATCAAAAATAGATGCCTAGGCTTCAGCTCCTAAAAGCATACATAATTTTATAAATAAGGAAACTAATTTTTGAAAAAGGCTGTTTATCGCTTAGGATCTCCTTCCACTGCCAGCAATTCAGCACCTGCAAAAAATCAGGTGCTTTGTTTAGTTTTGTGTTCCTCATTCCCCATATACATTTGGGCTCTGATTCTATAATTGACTTAATACAGATGCAGAAATCTCAGTATTAGCAGCCATCTGCAGTTTCATAGCCTAAAATTCTTACAGGTATTAATTCTTTTGCAACTCATCTTACTATCTCTGTACACTCCTACTTTCAAAAGTAAATATATGATTCATAGAATCATAGAATCATAGAATGCTTAAGGTTGGAAGGGACCTCTAGAGGTCATCTAGTCCTGCACACACAGGGTCACCTAGAGCACGTGGCACAGGAGATTCCCATTACAAGATTCTCAAAACTATACAAGAACACTGATTTTTAGCCTTTCTTAGTCAAAAACACAACTGTAAGACAGTCTATTCATATTTCCCTAGTTAATACTACTATGCAATGTATTCGTTATATTCCATTTCCATTTATGACAATAGTAGTGACGTGAACCATCAATGCTGGGAAATTTCCATCTGAGATTTATTTGCATTAATGTTCACAGAATGTCACTGTTCCAAAATCAGGCATTTGTTATTGCTGTAGTCAATATGGGCCACTAAGTTCATGAGGATATTAAACACTATATTTTCCTGTGGAAATGTATGGTGCTTCACAATATATTGTTGTTAAGTTTTGCCTCATGTAAAGTAGAAATGAAAAAGATACTCACTGTGGATCTATCAATACAAGGATTGTAAGTTCACAATTTCAAGTCAAATTACTAACCACCCAAAAGGTCATTTTCGCTCTCTTTTGTGCCTTCTAATGCATGACCAAACATATATGACGCAGAATTACTTCTCCTCTCACCGAAGAATTTGCAATTTGAATTAAAATAGGCTGGCAACGAATGGCAAACAAAGACATACAGACAGCATCCAGCCTACTTGCTCCCTCTTACACATACTGGACTAAGAGACCCATGAAGAAGATGAACTCTGACAGTAATTTAAAGGCCAAATTCAAGGAATTTCCACAATTCATGCAGTAATTTGTTACTAAACAAATTTTCAGACAACTAAGCACAAAGGCAAGGGAACGGTCAGGGATGACAAGTTTAAGTAAACAAGATGCATAATTTAATTCTAACATGAGCTCAGTTGTTCAGTAAGGGCAAACAATTTTTAAAAGGTTTCAGTATATAGGAAATAGCCTTGGAGAATTTATGGGGAATAAATCAGAAGAAACGGTGTCAACATCTCTTTATACCGTCTCCCTTAAATGACAGCACAAGTGTAGCAATATTCTCTTAATCATATTAACTTTTGAAACTCTTGGGAGCTGTTTTGACGGAGACTTGAGATAGACTAGAATGAGAGAGTTAGTTACAAGGCATAATTTAAGTGGGATTAAATGACTGTGCCATACAAGTGCTTCAGCAAGAGAGAGAACTGGAAAAAAACTCGGATGAAAGCATTGGAAAGCAAAGTGGAAAGCAAGCCAAGCCATTGCAGATTGCTTATCATAAGCACTTTTCCATAGCCAAAGGCCCTTAATTATATTTGCTTTACAATATTTCTACTAAAATGAGAATTTGCCCTATTCACTTAAAACAAGATATCTCATCACTTAGTGTACTATCACTGGAATGAGCACAAGGTGAGCTGGGAGATTCATTTAAATAAAAGACACCATTATTAAAGGCTAAGCTCTTCGTTTATGGAAAAACTACGCTTCTAAAGATGCAAAGTACTTTCCCTTCAGAAATAGAAAATTATCATCTTTCCCATTATATTAAGAAAATTTTAACATTATTTTTGAAAACAAAGTAGGTAGTAATGCATCAGGGTATAAGCAGGACCTGAGTCATTCCACATCTCTCATTCTCCTTGATCTTTAAGAAAAATCTTTAAAATCTTTTGTGAATAGAACGTAAAGGAAGATTGATTCACATTGAAGACTGAGAAATTTAACTCTTCAAGACAGTTCACTAGCCAAAAACAAATTGGGGATTTTTTTAACAGCATAGAGTTCACAGTTTTTTTGTGAACATATTCAGCTGACCAGCTACATCAGTGAAGACAAGCAAGCGTTACTTTCTTTCAAACATAGGGAGAGAAAGCAATCCAGAGACAAAACTGCCTGTGTTAACAGCTGTGGACCTCTGCTAGAGGGTACAGATATACTCTTGACAAGTGTGCAGGTAGAGACAGAGAATGTGAACGTCCTCCACTCTGAGTGAGCATCCTACCATTGGAGGGCCCAGAATGCTACCACTGTTTCTTGAACGGTGTTCACTATGATATTCCAAGTTGGACTGAAGCATTTTGCATTTCGAAGATAAAACTGACCAGATCAGCATATTTGATAGCCTATTTAGTGACAATTCAATTAATAGTCTATAACAAAATATTATATATTATAATACCATTAATCCCATACCATAATACCATAATAATACCATTAATAATATTACCATTAATAAATAATACCATTCTAAAAACAAGCTTGCTAAGGAGCTGAGCTATTCAGAGACAGACATAGCATAGAATACCACTAAAATGTCTTTTTTTTTCCCAAGGATGTTGGGTTATTCAGGTGTCAGACAGATCGGAAGTCCCTTATTTTTATGACTGAGTCCTCTCAAAGTAACAAAAATCATATGTATTTCTTCTGCACCTGTTATGACTATCGTTACCAAAAACTCTCTCTTATGTATGCAGAAATAATTCCTGCAGTCTGTCATTATGCTAGTACATGTTACATGTTACATGTTACATGCTAGTAGCATGTAACATAAAAGAGTTCAGAAAAGTAGTGAAAATAGCAAAGCAGAAGAGCAAAACTTCTATATTTCATCTCTTTCCATATATACACTAAAAAAAAAAAAGTTCCATTTAACGTTAGGCAACCTTAGCACAAGCATATTCTGGCTTCTGAGTACCTAATTTCACAGTTTGTTTGTTTGTTTTACTGAATTCTGGTAACATTCCTTGTTCATGACTACAAAAAAAAGGTCCTTCCACCATTCATTGTTCTTGTCCCACAGCAGGGGCTACAGATGATGTTGTGTCTATATGACAAGACATATGAAAATCTGGGTGCCTTAGTTACTTTCCAGAACATTCTTCAAAAACAAGAGGGAAAAAAAAAAAGAAAAAGGCATTAGAGTATTATTTTTAATAGGTGGCATGGCTGCGAAGTCTTCCGCAGATGGTAGAAAGAAAGAAATGTTTGACAGGACCCAGCATGTGAACTGACTACAATCCTGAAACCCCAATTTAAGTGAAAAAACACAGGGATATAAAGTCAGGCACTTTTCCACTGAAGAGAAAGGATTTGCCACTCTCTTTTCGGAAAGGGGAAAATCCTTACGTACTCAATTATTTGTCTAAAAGCTTAGGTTAGGCCAGATTTTACAAGATTAACTAAATAAAGTTATTTTCAAGTTACAGGAAGTTCACAGCTTTGTTTCAGCATGTCCTCATTGCATGTGCTTAGGCTTTCTATTAGTATATGTGCATGAAGCTATTTTACATAATTTCATTGCTAGTCCTTTGTAGCCCTTACTGCATTTAATATATATAACGGGAAACACTAACCCTTTTATGGCCAGATTTTCCACTGATTTTTGTTTGCCAGCATGCTTGTTTTCTTTTTTACCCATTTAAAATTGAAAAATTGAAAAAGCAGGCACCTTAAGATGGTATTTTTTTCAAAATTGAACATGTTTACAGGTGCAGCCAGTGAAGATCACTGAGCCAGAGTTTAGCTGAAACTCCTAGAAGACTACCTGAGTGCGTTCATTCTGTAGCTAACGTTTCATTATTGCTACACTGTCTTTATCCAAGCAGCATATTATTTTTATTTTTCACAAACAAGCTACTATGTCAAACAGTTTTCTTCTTAGGTCCTGAGGCTTTGGATGCAAACCCCTTCCACAAACATCTCAGAGAGCTTCAGAAAGATGAATTTTCTAAACAGAAAAGCTGCAGATACAAGGCACTATCTCGACTCATTAAAACAAAGACTAGCTGACAGTCTAATTCCTTCCCTTTCAAGGGAGCTTGGTTTGTGATAACTACTCAATAGTACAAACAGAAAAAAAAAAAGAGAGAGAAAAACAGAACACAGAAAATACAGAGCACGTTTCTTTTCTTGATCTAGTAGAGACAGCTCTAAATGCCAGTGCCATCAGTCCATCTCATTTGTGAGGCTGGGATGTTGTCAAACCTGAGCAATCGAGGGACTAGAAATGGCAAGGTGAATGCACAGCACAAATAGGGCTCACAGAGCCTGAGTCTCTGTGCTTCACCAGCCCCAGCCCAGTGTGATTGATCCTGCTAACTTCCACTGATTTACTCCTGATTTATGGCAGAGTGAATGGAAGGTGAAACAACCCCAGATTGGGCTCAACACACAAAAGTTACTAATCTGTGACTCTACAGCATTCACACTGATGGAAGATGTAGGCTTTAGACTGCAGAAAGATGATGACAGGTGAAATATATCGGGGGACCAGAAGAGTGGGAAGAGGCAGAAATTACTCTTGGTTTAATCACTATTATATTAACAACCAGATGTTCCAAATGAATTCCTAAGGCATTGCATTATATCGTAGATAATTTCTGCTTTATGACAGCAGCTCTTGTAGGAAGGAAAGGAGGAAGGGAGACAAGATTTTCTGTGAATAGTTGAAACTTTAAATTCAAAATTTGGAGTCACCTGGCTTGCTTCTAAATCCACTCACCTCCGTAATGTCTCAATTTAATACCTCATATCATGTTTAGGTACCATAATCAGGCATCAAAGAAGAAAAAAAATGAATTCATCAGTCTTAAACATAAAGATGCATTTTTCCTGCAACTTTTTTAACCATTTTTCCTTCCTTTTGTGAGCTAGGCTGAAGATCTTGCAATCCAGATTCTGGGATTTCTGAATTTGAATGACTGTTTTATCTCAAAGTCTATAATCCTGCAAAAGTTGTCAGTAGCTTCATATGCTAGCAAAAATGCTGATGTCTTTAATGCCCCTCTATTGTTTTCCCATTCAATGGTCTCTGTGGACACTGAATTGCTAAGATGAAACCACGAAGAGGCTCTGCTTCAGGAGCAATCAATATTGGATCATTACCTTATATCTCCTGCTGTTTCCACTGAGAGAGACTTGACTCTGCAACATGTATCTGTCAGGGATGGATCCATCCAAAGAGCACTGTGGTCTAAAGGAAATCTGGCTATGCCATGATGCTGATGCATATACTGATCATCTGTGCCGCTGGTGCTGACAAATCTTTTTAAAAAAACTAAACACTTCATAGCATGAAATAACTCAGGGACCTTTTCAAATCTCAGCCTTCTTTAAAACTATTATATGGCTTGACTCACTCTTGATGCGCACACAGAGAGAATGGCAATGTCACTACTGTGCTAGAAGCAAGGCTAGCAGTATCCATGGGGACTCTTAACAGCTACAGTCAAGGGAGTTGCCTATGAATTCACATCTGAGATTTTCCCTGTGTTTTATGTGACTCCTACCCAGTCAGATATGAACTGAAAATAACATGACAAACCTAATCAGTTCAAATCTGTCCCAGCTGAAGAGATGAATTCTCTTTCAGCAAGTCAAAAGATATTGAGGAAGATTAAAAGTTTGCCCTGAAAAATATATCCAAATCACACTTTAATTTGTCTCTTTGAAAAGACATCAAGCTGGAGAACTGCTTAGTAAAGACAAGCTTCTAATAGGAGGAATTTATTATATACTGAAATTAATAGGAGTCAGCGGCAGTGCAAGAGAGGTAAAGATCTGGCTGTAGGAGAGCAGTTGTTGTTAATCATAGGAATAAGTATTTACAACTCTCTGCAGAATATGCATACTTTCAATACTCAAACCTGACATTTTCTAGCAGCAAGTCATATTAACTGGGAAAAAATAATGCAGAAAATCAAGGGAGGAAAGAAAACTGAACTTGCATTTATAATGCCATCACGCATTTTACAGGAGTATTTCAGCACTGTGTTTTTTTCCCCTTTTTTATGTGATCATACAAATCAACAGAATATGAAGGGCACCTCTGAGTTTAGGACTCCATTGCATTCCCTATCTTGTGTGATAAATTACAATTCCACTTGCTTGGAATTTACAATACATAAGTTTGATTAATCTTCAAGTGAAAAGCATGAATTTTACTTATATCATAAGCCCAGAAATGAAGGGTTGAGGCAAAATGAAGCATACAGAACCCAGTTATCTTGATCTAGGCCTAGTAACCCTATGCAGCAAACCAACCATAGGTTCCCTCATGTTATGATAAACATATGCTCTTATGCACTATTGGTTCCAATTAAACGATATGCCTAACAAATGACAGATTGAAAATTGAAAGCTTTGAAAGTAAACTTTCTAAGAACTTGTCAACCCAAGAAATTTCCAAGAGAGTTCAGATGGACAACTAATATAAGGTCAGGACTTCTCTCTGCTTCCTCTTAAGTTTGTCATTTGATATCTAAACAATTCCTAAATATGTGGTAGCTACAAAAACTCTGAACACTTCAGCATGACACAGAAACCCCAAACACCTAATAAAACATGCTTAAAGATAGGAAACAAAAAGTAAAAGTGATAGAAAAATGAGAGAGAGAAAAAATGTGAGAAATAATAGGTAATATTTTTGATGTAATGTATGATAGGTAATTTTTGATTACCTCTAAGTACCATTCTGCAGACTAAAAAAATTCCAAATAAATCAGACTAAATACTGTGCCTAAGTTTGGGAACTTTAACATTAGCATTAAAAAACAACATTAAACATTTTGTTCTTTGCATCTAATAATAATGATACCTACACATGTAACTCAAAGATCTGGATATTTATCAAAGAACAAATAGCAACTAAAGTGAAACCAGTGGGTGAGTCTTGGTGGTCCATAAACTTTGTCCCTGTGAGCGGACAATCCAGAAATTCCAGTAAGACAACTGAGGACCCACATATAAATAACTATCTGCAAGCAGTACTACTGAGGTCCAGCCAGTGTAGCTGCATTAGGTAACTAACTACAACATCTATTTATTGATGCCTCCAAATAGTTTATTCAACGTTGTACAAGAGATGACACAAGAGGGGGGATTCTGTTTTCATCTCAAGCAGCTGATACTATAAATCAATGGATATTACACAAACTGAAGAAGATTCAGAAGCTGCTTCAGCTTCTCACTCAGCTATCTCCTCTGTCTGTTTGTCTCCGCCTCTATGGCAGGCAGTCATTGAGGACAGACAAGTATTCAAACTAAATCATTTAAGAAAAGTAAAACAGACCTGCTTTAATATCACTGATATTTTCAAGATTTGGTCTCTTAATATAGAATATTGCTTTCTTTAGGTAGTTGTTTTCATAGGATATATAGTGAGACAAGTTTTCTTGATAGAAAACATATGTGTTGTGGAAGATTACAGAAGTATAAGGGAAAACTGGGTGCTTAACCCTCCTTTCTAAATATGTGAACGTACCTGAATTTTCATTTCTTATAAGAAACAGTGTTGTTTTCTGTTCTTAGCAGCAACCACCTGACAGTTTGCCTAGAGTCTTACAAGCATTAAAATATATAAGGCCAGAAGGCTTTGTTCTTTATGTACAAGAGTAAAAAAAAAAATCATAGCAGTTCTTTAAATGAAATACAACTGCAAATACTTCTCCTGTCACCTCTGAAAAACACCAATGGGTGCTGCACACTGTAGGCTGTAACTACAGAAAGACCCCAGTGGGACTGGTGTTCAGGGCATGCAGCTAGCAGTGGAAGTCCTGGGTTCTTTCTCCTGCTTTAAAGAGTTGTCACTAGGCAGTCACTGAATTAGAAAATAGGAAAAAACAGCATGAACAGTCTGGTTGCCAGCATCCTCATGATGGCTGCATGATTTAGACCTCATCGGGCTTGACTGGATGATGTACTGATGTCACGTCTGGCTTATGCACTGAAATATTAAAAAAGAATTCATCGATGTCAGTAGTGTTACCCAGCTCTGAATAATGTCTTTATTAAGGTTTAATATACTGGAAATTCTAGGGAAAAGATGGCTTGCAGGGCTCCTATGTATTGAAATATGAAACATAACCAGCGCATTGTTTTGCTCATTTCAGTGTAATTGCTGAAGAATTGTCCCATTAGTCTCCAGCAATTTGTGAATAGCAAAAAAAAAGCCATATGAAGTGAACTGAAAATAGCATCATCAAATAATAAGCTACAAAGGAACACTGAAGAAGAAAAATGGTGTGAATACAAGGTCAGTTGGACAATAAATATATAATGTGTGTGGCTGCAGTACAATTGCTCATATTTAAATATTTATTCATTTCAGGCATAATTCAGTCCAATAAAATTACACCTCTTTCGTAGTCATTCTTATTTGAGTCATTCTTTATCTCCATGTCTATGCAAAGCCAAAATGTATGAACAAAGTCAATAAATAGTTTCTAGATCAGCTAAAATTCTATGTGGACATGGGCTTTCCTGGGGCCTTCACGGATCATGAAGACGAGTCCTGTGAGCACTTTCAGAGGGTACTACTCATGTAGGTAACAGACCATCTCTCTGTACCCTTGTAGGGCAATGGAAAAGGGGTGTTAAAAAGTAAATCACAAAGGTTATACCTTCTGTAATATATTTAAACAGTAGCCCACTTTTGTGGAGGCTAGTTCATGGTCTACCATCTTAGCAGCCCCTGAAATCATTGTTGGTCCTAAGAGAAGATTACTTATCAAATTGCATTCTGCAGCCTTTCCAGGCACTTCGTATCAGCTCTAACACTGCTGGGTAGTGTTTTACTACAGTAACAGCAGCACCTATATCAGGTTTCTAAGATGGAAGAAGGGGGAGAGAAAAGATGGAGAGGAACTGGTACAGGAAAGGAGTGTTAAACATTCTTCTGGGTTTCAGACTATTCAAAATACTCCACCGAGGCCTGAAACAGAAGAGTGATATTCATGGCTATTACATCTCAAGCAATTACTTCCAAGCTGAAAGAGCATATTGTTCCTAAAATGCCATTCTTGATCAACTGTAAATTTCAGGCCTGTTTTGCAAGGGTCACAGTACCATTGAGCAGCATTTTAAGCCTAACAGCTTTCTGAAAGTCCTGTGCAGCTCTGCCCACAAGGATAGAGGAAGGCACTGTTTGTCACTGATTTGCTATGCAGAACTTCTGTGGAAGTTCTTTTTGTCTCCATGGGTATGGAGCAGTGTGGCAGCCTTAACTGTCTGGCTATGCAGAACTTCTGTGGAAGTTCTTTTTGTCTCCATGGGTATGGAGCAGTGTGGCAGCCTTAACTGTCTGGGAGCAAAGTGCCCTTTTATAAAAATATTTTCTTGTGAACCTTCAACCTTTTGGCAGTGGAAAGTGTTTAGTCTGACAGGAACTGTTTCTCTAGGCAGCTCCAGGTGCTGTCGTTTTTGCAGCTCTGCCTAAGATGCTCAGAGTCTTTGTGCCATGACTAGAGAAAGCAGCCTAGGTGCCTTCACAACCTCCATGCGCTCAACATACAGCATTTGCACCTGTTTCAAGGTGTTTGTTTCAAGCTCTTGTGCTATGGAGAAGTCAGTGAGAAGCATTAGTCGTTTACACTGATGGTGTTTATTGCTCGCCTTATGTCATTTTGCAAATGTGAAATATTTTGCTTGGTTTGTCAAGCAGAATTTGAAAGCAGTCAAAGGCTAGGCCCTTTCTTTCACCTCAGTATGATGTTCATTATCTGAGCAATGACAACCGCAGTAACGTACCACAAGTCATCATATTCTTGCTACAAACATTTGCAGAGAAGAGGAAGAGGAAAAGAAGACCTCCCTTTGCTCTCAGCAAAGCCATGTTTCTAATCAGTGAAATGCTGTGGCATAAAGCAGGCACAAAAATGAATTACTCAACCAGTCCTTCTTCATGAGGCACTTTTTCAGTAATTTCAGTCAGTGACATTTAAGAAGATTGCTCCAGTAACTCCTACCAAGTGGGCAGAGGAGTAATGAGCTCTAGAAGAAGTACCAAAAAGGCAGTATGTAAGCATGACAAAAACTGTAACCTACTATGGAGCATAAAATAAAAAGCTTTAATGAACAAACTAAAATAGATTAAGAAAAAATAGGATAACATGAATGGGGAAAATATATATGCTTGAGGAAAATACCAGCTTAAGGCAGCTGTGAACAGTTAGTAAGTCTGTCCATGTAGCAATATGGAGATTACCTCAATGTTTTGTGCCCAAGACCTGGTGTCTAAACCCTGAGTGAAATGCCCAAGGCATTTGATAGACCAAAAGAATGGATCTTTCCTTTTTCCCACATTGTAACCTAACGTCCTAAGATTGGTTTTGCTGAAGACATTGGGAACAGCAGTTGCCTAAGAGGAGATCACTCACACCAAACTGCCTGCATATGTGTTTGCCTACTGTTTCATTGACATCCTGACTTGCTTAGCATTCAGAGGGCCTTAGATTTAACTGGCCTTTGAACTGATGCCAAAATATGGATAAACCGTAGCAGAGACAATAAAGTGACAGTTAATGCCATATGCATTTGTGCAGGGGCAGGAAGACACAACACCCTTTTGATAAGTAACTACTGTTGCTTAGGCCAAGAGTCCCCTACTTGTACTTTAGAAATTAGATATCAGAGGTGCAGAATACATTGAGTATCAGCAATTGGGAAATACCATCATTTTCAACCTGAAACTACAGAAATGTTGAGTTTACAGAAGTTCTTAGACCTCCTTCCTGTGGTCTGAGGAGACTCTTAATAAAAAAAGGAGCTGAACTTTACTCTTCTGGATGAAAGGTTAATTAATTTACCCCACATTTAAACTACTCCAGTCATCAAGCTTATGTCGCATACTTACAAACTATCTGTCTCAGCACCCATTGATTTCAGTATAGATTAAGCCATTTGTTGTGTAGAAACAGTGTGTGCATGTGCTGGACTCATAAACTTCACCTTCCACAAAGAATGAAAGAGTGAATTAATGAAGGTGCACTCAGAGCATTATACAGATGTGCCGCTGAGACTCACAGCTCAGCAATAGTTTGGAAACTTCATTTTATCTTTCTTGGCCAGTGTTTGGATATCTCCAAGGTACATCCACACAGCACTGGCTCCATGATCTACCCAGCTCTTTTTCTTAGCTGGTTGAATTATGCTGTGCCTTCACATGGGAGCAGACAGCAAAAAAGGTTTAATTGAATCAACTTTGAAGGAAGTCAGGATGTAATTTTGCTAATCTTGAACTTTCAAATAATTTGTCAAGACCAAAGAAAAACAAAATAAAGCATTCTTTTTGCTCAAAACTATGCAGGTGGAATAGCAATAGAGGAGATATTTTTATATGACCTTTCACTTTATTTATTTATTTGGTGTCTGGGGGGTTGTGTACAGTCATAGAGACAACAAATTTCTTTTTTTCATTTTCATAATTATTTTTATTACTGTTATTGATTTTGTTTCTGTAAAGGCTGGGCTGCTCGCATAATCAAATGCATCCCATGGCTGGAGCTTTAAGAAACCTCCAAAGTAATGAGATCTGTAGAGAGACCTGGCGACAGTGGAAAGTGCATATAGAGAGATGAAAATGAGATCAAAACAACTCAATCTGAAATATTTTAATTAATTCATGTCATGGAGATGTGCCTCTCTTCAAGCTCATATACAGAAGGAATCTGACCTTTGTAGTAAAAATGTTGAGAGGCATCCAGGCACTGGAGAGGATGAGAGAGTCAAAGGTTTAAAGAGGTATGAAACCAAAGGCAAAGTGTCAAAATGGAAGATTAAAAGATATACTGACTATATAACATACTATTGACCTATAGAGCACAAGAACTATAGAGTCCCATGGAGTGTAGGTAAAGATATTGGTAATATAGATTTCTTTACGCCTTTTTGGAGAAGGCGCATCTTTGCTGGACTGACCTATAGAGCACAAGAACTATAGAGGACTCCCATGGAGTGTAGGTAAAGATAGTGGTAATATAGATTTCTTTGCGCCTTTTTGGAGAAGGCGCATCCTTGCTGGATAACCCAACAGGGAGTAAAGAAAAGGAGGTGACAGAAAAGAGACTAGATGATACAGAGAGTTCAGTCAAGATAATCACCCAGAAGTATTCCTGTTACTCAAAACAAACAATTCCTGGAATAAGAAATATTATTTTCTCCAGATATCTTGCCCTTTAGATTTGAAATGCCTTCTAAACGCCAGTCACTACCTCATACATAAGAAGATCCATCACTTTGCCAAGTAAATATCAAATAACAGTGGGTGACTTATATTTACAAAACATATGTTGGCATAATATAATGTGCAGAGCAACAGTTTAATATTTTGCCCAAATCTATGTATTGTGAGGAAAGGTGTTTACCCCAGGTTCTTCAAGACAGCATCTGGCTATTTAAGCACATCGTTCCCTTCTTTTCTATTTATATTTAGTAACCCCATAGCACATTAACAGTATAGGATAAGCATTGTGTGTGCAACGAACAGGTTATGAGGTGCCAGTTAATATTGTTATATGCAAAATGGAAAAATAGTAAAGACTCAGCGCAGGGGCAGGGGGAAAGTTATAGGAAAGAGCAAAGGTAGGAGTTAAAGCCTAGCTTAAAACAAGATGCTGAAGGGCATGGTTGTGTACTGGTGACCTCTAGGAGGACCTGGTAAATATTTGTGATGCCGCATAAAGAAACATTGTTTTCTTTATTGGACGGAAAAGAGGATTTATCGAGCCCTTTATCCACTCACAAAATACAAATATTTATTTTCGTACCCACACGGTGCCTCCATGACACCAGCGGAAAGAAGCTGCTTGAGAGGTATTAATCCTTTTCTCCCTTTCCTCACCTTCCCAGCCCCCTTCCCAGCTTAGCCCACAGCAGCAACTGACGGAGGGCTGCGTCCAAAGGATGCTGGTGACATCCAGCGGCAACTGCCAGGAAATGGGAGCTGACATGGAAATAAACTGCATAAAACGCGTTTTTTTGTCAGCAAGACTATCAGCGCTGTTCTGCACCTGTAATGTAGGAAAACAAAAACAACAATTGTATTCTGCTCACAAAAACTCTACTCACTGATGACCAACGTCATCAGGGTGTTTTTTGTGGCGTTTTTCTGTGTTGCAATCATGCCAAAGGGAGGCAAGGGAGAAAGAGCAGAGCCTTGCTGGCTTGTTTGATCTTAAAGAACAGCAGCGATTCCCTGTGCTTGAGAGCTGGCAGGCAGAGACAGACTTTCTCTAGCACTGGATAGCATCTGCCAGGAGGCTTTTATCCCTCCTGGGCACCCAAACGGCCTCTCCAGCTCCCACCTGCTCCAGGAGGAGGGAGGAAGGAAGGAGCTCCTTGCAAAGCTACTTCCATGTGAGAAAGGATTCTTCACCAAACTGTAAATAAGCACAAATATAAAAAAGTATTCAATCAATACAAAAACATGAAAAAGTTCACTTGCTCACACATAGGTTGGGGAAGGATAGATAACAGTGCAGTGCTGTACATAGTGCCTACATTATCCTCAGTAAAGATCACCCTGTAAGAAGAGACTGTCGGACATGAGCCCCCCTAACTTGAATGTCCGTTTTGGACCTGTTGCTCCTGATGCGTGAATCCTCATAGGTGCCTTGGGCCTGCTGAAAGCCACCCAAAACCTTGGGCACCCATGAGAGCACACATCCGTGAACGCAGGCGAGCGCATCTGTGCCCGCACACACACATGCAGGTGCCAGTTGAGACACTTCCTCAGTCCCTCAGAAGGACTGGGTTAGTACAAAGGACCAAGCTGTGGTCCAGACCACTGTTCCTATTCCTACATAAACTAAGTCTATGCAATCTGCAAAAATGCCATTAAAATGCCATTAAAATGCCATTCTCTTGCTTGGGAAGCCTGCCCCCAAGATCCTGCCATACCTTGCAGAATACACACTCTTCATCATTTGAAAGTCTCTGATCTGCTAAATAGGGGACTTCAGTCTGCCTTTCTCAGGGCCATGTGTACAGAGAATGGGACCTTCAGACCCTGGACGTGAATAAAATGTACCAGAATGCATAAAGAGATTTCTATACATGCATTCCAGGTTTAATCAGTCTAGAATATATGTAACGTATACCCATGTAAATTGACAGAGCAAGGGACAGTAAACAGTTTTATCATATGCATTTATAATTTAGCATTTAAATGGGATCCGAGGACCATATCAATAATAAATTCCCTGCTTCTTGCATAAACAAACACGGTAATTTTAAAACAGTCATGTGTTACCTAGAATAATAATTCATAGTCATTTAGCTGTCTACAGAATTCTCTGTTTTGATATTCTTAGTGCAGCTCTGATGGCAAATATGTAATTACTAAAAGTAAGCGATTAAGCAACTATTTTTTTAAGCAGTTGGGCAGGGATCCAGTCTGCCAAAACTGAAGCAGACGAGTTTGCTGGACAGGATCGCCCTCTGGAGGCCCTCAGACCTACCTGCCTGTCTCCCTGTTGGGGAGAGGATTTTCAGCTGTATCAGAGACTTAAAAATGAGCCATTATGAGTTAACCTAAAAAAACACCTCAAAAGGAGAAAATGCCACAAAGGAAGAAAATTAAGGATTATAATCTTTGTTGGTTCCATTTAATATATTCCCATATAATACAGACCTTCATAACTTTGAGTATGTGATCTCTTTCTAATGAAAGTGTGGTGATTAGCACTGGATGATGAGTATCAATTCAACATTAAGAAATTTCCCCTTCCACAGAGATTTTGCAATATATTTTTGACTTGGGGATTATTAATGCACAGTATATAAATGCTATTATTTTAAAAGGATGTTGCTGTAGCTATCAACGACTATTGCCACACACATATCTTCTAAATAGGTGCCTGTATCTGTTTAAAAGGCAATTTTTCAAAGAGCTGAAACATGAGTAAAGGTATTCAAAGTTTTTTTTTCACTAAAAACAGATCATGAAGTCTAAAAAAATTACCTGTACTATTTAATTAATTGTCAAAATTTTTGCCTTTCTTCTATCAAAACATTCATCCCCATCTATTTTAAACAAAAGTTATTAGCTACCATAATTTCAATGTTTAGAAGATTTAGGGAAAATATTTCTTGCCTCCAAAGCACAGATGTGCAACAGATTAGGCCCAGAAGGCCCAGAAGATAGGACCCAATACAAGCATTGGAGCCCTGTTTATGTCTTCTGATTTTTTCCTATGTTTTGAGTAATGTTATCTTCAATTTAGATAGGAAATTTTCAAACATTTTTCAGAGAGAGAAAATATAAGGGTTCAGTATTTTGTCTGCTCACTGAAGGATAAACAATCTGATTTTTTTGCAGTAAGCTACATGCTTACCATTTGCAGTATCACAGCCCTTCTGATATTATATTTCATTAATTTTCTCTCACTCACACTAGCTTCTAGCTCTGGATGCTCATACATGCAACACATATATGCATTTATTTTGTTGTAAATCTAACAGACACTGTTCAACTCCCAAGAACAAATGCTCCCCTAACTGCAAATAAACATAAAACATAGATTTGGAGTGCCTGATGTATCTTACAAATAATGCTGAATGCTTTTCTTGTGGTCATAGGAGTGATAAGAAACTGAGAACAAACCTGTAAAGCAATTAACGTTGTATGTGGGCACCTATTTCTTTTTTTTGCTATAAAGCTTACCTGAGTGAATTCTCTACAGGAAATTAATGCTCTGCCTGTTACCTTATCTGTGACAGTTAATGCTTTCATTAAAATATGAACAAAGATACTCTGAAATTCTTTTTCACTAAGGTTTTGGGGGAAAAAATGAGCTCCAAGTATTTCAATTCAAACATTTCAAGTTTAAAGAATTTTCACAGAACCCAAGCACGTATTAATGAGTCTGAGTGAACCCTGAGACAACTGTGGTTTGATTGCCTCAAGGGAAAAAAAGCACCAAACTTACTGATTCAAAAACAAAATAACTCATTAGAAACTTTGCAAAGTTTCTCTGGTAAGAGCCAAATGTCGAGCAAGGAACAAATTCAAATAACCCCTCATAAAATGTCTCTGTAGCATCACCCTTCTTCCCACAGAGTCTCCCAATGCTAGTCATGAATCTTAATTAATTTTAATTACTGACACTTTGAAGGATGGTTTAACAATCTGCATCCCCAATTTCCTCATCATGTTATTATTTCTGCCAATTATCCTTTAATTTCCAGGTGCCCTCAGGATTATTTAATAATTAAAAAGATTTAGCAAATACAAACATTAAGTGCTCTTTTGCATCCAGAGAAAACATATTTACAAGTTTGAAACTTTCTTTTATATATAACTTTTCTGCTCTTCATAGCCCCTTGGATGAAAGGCTGCAGCAGAGATATCTATCACCACCATCTATGTACCTAGGAGTCAAGAAACCTAAATTCCAAAAATTTGAACAGTTTCACCAAATTGGCAGATGTATCAAGAGAAAGCGGAAAAATAAACTTCTCCTACCTCAACACCAAACCTTAGGATGACATACTCATCTTGTTCCTGCAGAACAAGAAGGGGAGACAGAAATGCCAGGGATGCAAGGAAGGGCTCATTCAGTGAGCATATGGGAGAATTGGGAAATCAGAGCTCATCAGAAGTCATTTGTTTTTCTTTTTCTTCCCACCACCTCCCAAAAAATCAGAGGAACTGGCCTTTCATTATGATCTGCCTGTGCTTTTCCCTTCTTCACAAAATGGAAATCTGAAAAGGTGCAATCCATCCATACTAAAAAATATAGTCAAATCTGAAATAAAACAAATTGGAAATACCACTGCAATGCTGCACTGCAAATTTCATTCAGAGATCTCCTGTGTCCATTCTCAGGCACATGCCTGCTTTTCCAGTCAGACTACGTTTTTCATGATGCACAGTGTTTCGCAGAGGAGCTCCTCTTGGTCTGCATGAAGGAGGCCATTTAACTGGCAGTATAAATACATCAGGGACCAAAGAGGAACTAGTAGAGAGAGTCCAGTGCAGTGTTGCAAGGATGATCAGGGGCCTGGAACATCTGCCCTATGAGGAGAGGCTGAGGGAGCTGGGCCTGTTCAGCCTGGAGAAGAGAAGGCTGAGAGGGGATCTAATCAGTGTATATAAATACCTCAAGGGAGGGAGTGAGCAGGATGGAGCCAGCCTCTTTTCAGTGGTGGACAGCAATAGAGCAAGAGGAAAGGGGCACAAACTGAAGCACCAAAAATTCCACAGGAACTTAAGGAAAAATTTCTTGACAGTGAGGGTGACAGAGCACTGGAACAGGCTGCCCAGAGAGGTTGTGGAATCTCTGCTCCGGAGATATTCAAAACCCGCTTAGACACAATCCTGTGCCACGTGCTGTAGGTGACCCTGCGTGGGCAGGGGGTTGAACTGGATAATCTCTAAAGGTCCCTTCCAACCTTAAGGATTCTATGATTCTATAATTCAATGACATAATGAAACAATATTAAAACTCCCAAGGTCCCAGGGCAGTGCATTCAACAGATATACTTCTTCAACTATTTCAACTTTGGGATACATGTTTTATCAATAACAAATTTTTGAGCTATGCATTTTTCATGATATTTTCATATAATATTCTGTTTTCCTTTCCAAATACTGTTATAATGGAAGATGTTCCAGCACCCTTATGTCAAACATCTGTGGGGAAGCCACAACCTTCTTCATGTAACTAAATGCAGTTTGGATATGCTAGAGAACCAGAACAAAATTTGGGTTTTTTTTTCCACTGGAAAGTATCTGTGCAAACTATATGTCTCCTTATGAAGACTCATAGTGTGTCTTCAGTAGTAGTATATGTTTGCTTTATAGACTAAAATATATCTCTAGCACCTTGAATACTTGTTAGCACTACAGAGTCCATTACACCACAGGGGAGTGATCTGCTTTTAATCCATCTTGCACAATAATAACAGAATTGCTAGGATCCAGATAAGCGCTTTATTGTTAGGAAATTGTGGGTATGAAAGAATGCATCTTGACTTTCATGTTCTTAAGTGAAGCATGCAGGACTGGTTGGTAGAAAAAAAATCATTGTTTTATTTAGAAAAAGAACAGAGGAGGTTTCTCATTACCAGGAGAGAATAATCATGGAATCCTCATGGTATGGTTTTTGCAGAGGCATTTTTTAGCACTGCAGCACACTTTAAAGGGTAAATGGCCCACAGGGACTAAGCACTGTTCTTACTAATGCAAGATCTTTTCAATTTGGAATTGCAACACAAGTGCTCAGATGTTGAGAAGATGTTTGTGGGAGTTTCTTGTTGCACATGTAAGGTCTGTTTAGAGTGTGTGTCTCTATTATTATTCTCAAGCCATAAATACCCTTTTCTTTTCCTGTTAATTCTTTTTTTTTTCTACTGAATAAGTACCAGAAAAAAATTAATGGCTTTTGCCGTAGCTTCTTCCCAGGGATAGAAAGTTACATATGTGATGCCAGTAGCACAGACCTCTAGATTGACCAGAAACCAGACAAAACTACATGAATATTTATTACTTTCACCAGCTCAATATAGGAACATTTATATTGAAATTAGTACCAAAAATTAGATGGTTACTTGGTCAGAAATAAAAAGACAAAATTAACATTCTTTATTACTGTAATTTAAACAAAGATAAACTTGTAATGTGTTAGCACATTTATACTTTCATCTTCCATCTGGCAGAACAAGCTGATCAATAGGCAATAAAGGTGTCATCTCAGGGAAAAATCTAATGAAACATTTTTCAAACAACCCTGTCCATCATCAAACCAGCAAAATCACATTTTTATTTAAAGCTGTATGTAATCAATTGCCCCATAAAACATGTAGCCTCGGTGTTATTGATGAAGTAGCAGTTTGCTTTACATCAGCTTATATTTGCATTATTTCTTCATTAAAAACAACGCTTGGATCACAGTGACTTTGCAAATACCTCATCAAAATTATTTCAATCAATCAGGCCACCCCAGCCTTTCAAACATTTATCAAGATTCCTTAGTCATCTAAGCACATTTCAATTCAAAGGATTTTTGGCTGCATCACACAATTAAAATGCAAGTGCTGTATCAAAGAAAAATCATTCCTACTGCCAGTTCTTTTATTTCAACTAAAAAAAAATTGTCAATTAACTAGACTGTTCAGGAGCCCAACTCACTTCCAGATACTCCCTTCCAATTACAAAAGCCTTGATATGGTCAAATGTCAATGATCAAATAGAATAAGGAACTAAATTTGATTATGTATTGAAGAATCAATCATTCAAAACTGGAATAAGCTGTTTCCTCTCCCTTTTTTTCCTCCGAGAAAGACCCTTAAGTGCTGTCCTTTAACTGCATATTGAGCTGTCATTAATGAGGATGCTGACTTGGTGCTCCTGCGTCTCTGAAAGACAGTAGACAAGGGTTAGAGGGATAGCTAGTGCACCCAGATCTTCTTTAAGTTCACCTTCCAGTCTTGGATCAGTGTTTAATTAAGAGAATAACAGTAAAACAGGACTTTTAATGACTAAATTTTTTCTGCTGATATGTATCTTCAAGTTCTTAAAAAAAAATCCAAAGAAAAGCTAATTTCTTTTGATATTTTTTTCACTAGTGTCATCATCATCTGCAGTCCTTGCCCTAGCCCTGATTTTCACGCACCATGCAAGCAGATTGAACACTGTTCCAGTCCCTCCAAACCCTTGAATATGTCCTTATCTCACACTGACTTCTCATATTTCAGCAGGTCTCCATCTTGTTACTTTCTTTCCTCACCTACATTAATCACTGGTGAGAAGACATGGTGAGACAGACATGATTTTTTTTCTCTGTTCCTCCCGTGACTGCTGTTAATAAATCTGAACATTTCATGACCCTACTATTGAAGTATCTGCCTTAAGAGGCAGCATGTATCATTCACTCTTGTTGGCAAAAGAGATAAATAAATCATTGTACAAGGTCTTATTTAGCATACATAACTCAGTTGTGATGACCAATGAGAAACTAAAAGTAACTATACCAAATAAAATTAGTTATGGTAAGGCACAAGTTTACGTACGTCATGAAATTTTATTTTTTGGAATGTCAGCACCAGCTTTCAACCCAGTTGTACAAGCTGTGATTTCTGGTCTAAAACAACTGGCCGGACAAGCCAGAAATTATAGAGACAGTTTGTAGATCCAGAAGCAGGAACATGAAGGAGACTGGAATTGACTAAAAGCTGTAATTGTTACAAGCATCATCAAATAGGCTTTGATTTTGAATATCAATTTTCAGTAAAAAGACATGTTGAAGCCTACCAAGATTAATTATAAAGCAAAAATGCTTTTCATTATTAATCCTTAGTGGTTAATAGCTGTAGAGCTTAGGAACAGAGTTCAGCATCCTTCAGGACTTGGTGTGTAATTTTCATTCTTTACTGAAACCTCTGCCAGTCAATGTATGTCAGAGGAGCTGGTGGTCTTAGTCCAGGGTTGCCAGAGGATATAAGTAGTACTTTCTACACTGTCATAGAACTTCTACTGCAGGGTAATTCAGATGGTCTCTGGTTCTCTGCAATGAACAAGACTTTTCATCCAGAAACATAAATTAAAATTTCCCATTTCAGAAATGTAGTGATGTGCATCTCAAGCAATTTTCGTCAAACCTTAACTTTAAAACAATACTGATTACACACTGAGGACATAAGGGATTGTTAATATCATTATTTCAAATCTATCATTTTTCTGTGCCATACATGTTCAGGTATTTTCTATTGTTTTGCTTAATGCCTGGCTTACACTTATGTAAAGCAACATCTTACTTTCTCTAGAAAGATGGGTGCCTTTTTGAACCACAATCTTGAAAAATGTTTTCAATCAAAAGGAAAAATGATAAAGGCATGTTTCCCAGAGGTATTTCTGATGATTTTGAAATTTTGTACCCTTCTGCCAAGAAACTATATTTCCTTTCCAAGGGGGTGGAAGCAGCCACAAGAGTCTGAACACTTAAATCCGTGGTGCACTTTCTCAGGACTTAATGCAGGACTATAAAATGCAAACTTTTCCTGTACTAAGTGTCAAAGTCATGCATACAGTAGCAGCACTGGAGGCTTAGTACAGATGAGTAAGCAGACAGATGCTTAAAAATTCTCCCTCTCCTCAACATGCTCATAGGACTCATTATCTATCCGGCCCCTGTGCTACTACAACGCTGGCTGCATTCAGAGAGATGTGGTGACTGTATAGACACACAATGATAGGCTTAAAATGGATGAGACTTTCAGGAACATAAAGTTCTTGGAAAAATAGGGCATGATCTTTGCAGTCATGGGGAAACATAGGCAGAACCTTGTAATAGCTTGCTAATTGCCCTGAGTAAAGTAATTTGTTTTATCTGTCTGCCACTTGGTTTCCTGCAAAGTGCAAAAAAAACTATTATGGGATTTCACTGAAACTAATTACTACTATTTTATCATGAAGGCTGCTGAAGCATAATCCTCTCCCTTTCTTTCTGTATTTCTCTCACACACTATATCTCCCCCTCCTCCACTCGGAATTTAAAAGCTTATGGAAAGTCAAGAAGTCCTTTAATCACCCTGTTCTCTAATAGAACCCGCTGATATTCAGCCTCCCACTATAATAATATGGAGTGATGGCACAGTGCAGCAGTGTAAACTCTAGTAAGCTACACACACCACTGCTTATTTGGTCATAGGGAACCTGCACCCCACAAGGTATGAGATGTGCTGCATGCGTATTGCGTGACTCCCTGTAGCAATAGGAAGGCACAACTCTGAGATCCTGAATGACACACTGAGGGGAAGGCAACTTGTTTCCTTCTTTTCTCAACCAGCTTACGCATGCAGACACTCACAAGAATTTGTTTTAAACACTGACGGCTTGGTGAATAAATAGTGACAGTGTGCACTGGTATTTACAAGATATCTGGTTTATAACCATAATTTGTTAGAAACCCTGAAATATCTCATTTTGATCATTAGCATGAAATCCTCCTAATGTTGAAATACCTCATTGGAACAGTTGGTAACTTGTCTTTGATTGAAATTATTATTCTTTCAAAATAAATGACATTGCCTGAATGTGTTCTGTCAAATCTTGATAGTTAATTAAATTGACTTTATCAGAATAGTCAACCACGCAAAATGCAACCCATTAAAGAATGTACTTGACAAGAAAACAAATTGATCATCAGGCTCTCATTCATATGAAGATGGAGTGCACACGTTAACAGCATGTCTCCCCCAGTATAAGCAGTGAAGATTCAACAAGTATCAGTGGCGTCAAGGAATTATTCTACATTTTAAAAAAGTATCCATCTAAAAGGCTAATTTCTCTGCATTGCAAAGTAAGTGAAGATGGATAGTTAAAATGGCATAAAGCAAGGAGTTTTTGAGGCAACAGATAGACTCCTTTTTCAGAACAGGAGTACAGGAGTAGAAAGTATATTTCTTCTACTTTTCATAGCCAGTGCTTTTAGGTTTTTTTAGTTTGATTTTTTTTTTTAATTCTGGTATTCTACATTGGGTATTAGATACTCCCCTGTGACATTTTACTTACCTGCCTCTGAAGCCAATGTCATTTAAGAAGATCCGAATCAAGGCATCAATGTGTTAAGCATTAGTCCTTATTTCTGTGACATTTCTATGCCTGCTTGTTGTAGATGGGTGGAAACATGACAGAGGTGATCAGTGGAGCAAAAATGTTCTATGAATAATCATTCAAACTTCTGATCTAATGCCCTTTCACTGCATTACCAGTTACCCAGTTCCCTTCCTAGCAGCAGACCTGTATTAGGTTGACAAAAACACACAAACTTGATTGGATCCCTGGTTTATCTATGACCCCAGGTAAACCCAGTACCTTCAGAGACGGAGACTAAAATCTGTATGGTAGTTAAACAACTCAATCTATAATCCACGAGTAATCTCCTGAGGTAAAATTTTAAGAAGTATCTTAAAGCAGATTTTCGAAAGCAGGCAGTCAGATGCATATATTAAGGAAAATGAGGTACTGCTAGAAAATGAGGATGCTAAAGACTTTCTTTTTTTTTTTTGGTTGTTGTTGCAATTGGCATCAGGAAATTTAGGCATCTAAATGCCTTCTTATACCTGCCCTTAGAAGTTCAAGTGCAGATCCTCCCATCAAAGTCACTGGGGTTCAGACAGAGTATCCTAACCATGTGTCCCATAAGAGAGTGTCCTGAGTCTTTTTTTTTTTTAATGTAGTCTGTAAAATTGAAACAAACAAATGACATTAACTTAGCCACTGGAGAAGTTATCGCCATGCAGAAGAAACCTTCCCTAAACATCATTACTACAATAATCACGTTACTTCAGTATTGAGCATTGCTTGTTCTTTATCAAGAGCCGAATGCGCAGTGACAGACCAGAATCAGCTTCCTGACAGATGTGTACCCCTAGCTAGCCCAGCTCCACATGAGAAATGGCCAGTACCTTTCTACTACACCGAGATGCAAGAGCCACAGCTGATCCAGGCCAGTGGGAATCAGGCAGTGATTTACAAAGATGTTGAGGTACTAAATAGAAAGGGATAGTTAGTTTATTAAATGTGATGTGCTCTTGCCTGGGCACCTCTGGCCTTGGCTAAGTAATTACTTGCTCAGCCTGGGTATGAGTGACTTCACATATACATTGCTACCACACATCTTTATTTTTCAAAGAATATTCCCACGCGTCTGTGATGCCTACATGTCTTGAACTGAGCATGAAACAGCAGGAAAAGAGCACCTCATCAGTAAAAAGACAGAACCTTATTTGCAAAAATAGACCTAATTCACACCACAAAGAGCAATTAAAAAAATGACTAAAGGAAGGGCAACAGTCTCTTCCTAGGTAGCACCACTATTGAAGCCCCAATTATCAGCACCAATAATGGAGTAAGCACCAATTTTCAATCAGCACCAGTAATGAAGAGAGGAATTAATCTAAATAACTGAAAAGAGTAACCCAAAAGCAAGTGAGAGCTTTTAATTAGAACTGCAAACAAGGAACATTTCATAACATATAATACATAAGTCAATTACATGGTGTTTGAAGGAACAAAATAGTTATTTAGTTGAAAGACCGTTCTTCATTCCCATGTTTCATGAAGAGCAACAGAACCCTGGAGCTGATTAATAGCTGCATTGTTCATTTTAGGACCATAGGCTGATACCATTTATATGCATTAAATGATTCCTGCAGGTTTTCAAACAAGTAAGAGATAGATGCTTACACCATACAGGACTTGGGCAAGCGGGGCATCACCACATGCATGAAACAGCTGGGGAATCATATTTCAAGCAATTGGAGATCGTCTATGTCAGACAGCCACATCTATCACTACGGTTCCTAAGTAGGAGGTAGGCACGTAAACAGCAGGGGGACTCTTGAGACAGGAACACAGCTTTGATCGTTAATCTCTTCATCATTCTTATGATATAGATTGAATGTAGATAATCACAGGTTTTAATTTTCCCTTGAAACAGAATGCCAAGGAAACAGCTGGTTTTGATAGATATGCTACCTACTGCTTTGCTAGAGTTCATCTCTTGAGATTTGCAAAGTCTCTGACTGCTGTATTTCATGATTGCCTTTTTTTGGATCTTTCTCGCAGAGCTCGTAGGCTATTATTTTTACCTACGGGCAAGTGCTAAAGGGGCGTTGTCCTGAACATCCCTAAAGGAATACCCAAAGCTACTGAAAGCTGATTTTGTGGAAATTTAGTCTTCATTTAAAGCTACTGATGCAAGAATACAGGTTATTGAAGTGAGAACTATTGTGTTAGCAATAAAATAGGAGTAAAATGTGCATTTTACTGACTTAGAAAGAAAAAGATTATTCTTTGGTGATGTTAAATGAGGATTACAGCTGACATGAAGCAGAAAATCTATTAAGCTACTAATGAGGGGAGAGCTTATTTCATTAGTAATACACAATAGGTCAGGAAAATTCATTATTTTAGTGACATGCCAGAGCAATTTAACTATTCAGGGGCATATTACAGAGGCGAATAAACTGGATCCTGTGACTATGTATTGTATGTGACCTTAACAGATCATACATAATCCATAAAACATTAATTAGAGTCAAAAGGGAAAAAGCTCTATTTCCACAATGTGAAGGAACATTATTGCTGAACAGTCAGTCATCTTTTGCATCTCTCTTTCCTCAAGGTACAGCACAAATGATTGCCAGGGCAAGGAACACTGGTAGGTTGAGAGGAAGAGAGAAGGAAGAGACTGCTGAATTTTGCACTAAATGGAGGAGGTTGTAAGGTTTTCACAGCAGCTACAGCTAACTGCAGTACATCATATTAAAGTCAGGTCTTTCTCTGAGAAATTCTTGCAAATTCCAAACAAAACATGTACAGTTGTTTGCTTCCAGTGCTTGTTGGTTTATCAGATGGCATTTTAGAAAGCTCAGAACTAACAGACCAGCTTAACAGTTTGAGGGCAAATAGCCCAACCACACTGTTATTTTCATGACTGGACCTTGCCATAGCATGATCCTGTAAAACAGCAAGCTTTGCTGCTTTTGGGTGACTTCATTGATTAATTGCTTAGAAAGAAAGGGAGAGGAGTAAAAGGAGACCAGATCTGAAAAAACACTGAAATAATCTGAATGTTCCCTTTACCCTTTCAAGGGAAATATTTCCCTTTTGTCAGGTGTACACTCTGTATAAATTCAGCAGAAAAAAAAATGCTGCTTTTAAACGAGAACCATTGTTTACCTGTTCACCTGTCTCTGCCATTATGCATATTGCACTAACAACAATATGAGTTGTAGCAAGATGCTCTGGGAGTTTCTGGAGTTTAAAGTCTCCCATAATTTCACAACAACTCTCCCAGCTAATCCTAAATCTAGGAGGAAAGGAAGAAAACATAGGGAAAGCAATGTACATTTAGTAAAAGTAAAGTGTTGGTTATTTTAACATGTGCCCTAAGCAAATGACCTTGTTCCCCGCTACAAGATGAAAAGAGCATCGCTAGGTTACCAGCAGGAAGCAAAACCTGACCTGACACTTTACAAAGGTGTTGGCAAAGGTTTCTAAGCAGCAGCTAGGTGTTCTTTCTTCTCATTCTCCTACTGGCCTCCCCATCTGCAGTTCCTCAATAGGTATTGTAGATTATTAGCTCAAGAGTAATGTTCAGAGAGTGTCCAGGGAGAGACGAATAGAGTGGCAGCACTAGGATAAGGGTATGTGGCAGAGAGATCCATTTTACAGACAAAAGCACTTTTACCTGTCCCAATAGAAGGCCAACATATGTTATAGTAACCTCTATTTCTCAGGGTAAAAGAGATTTGCACAAGGATTAATCAGAGAGGATCCCCTAACAACAGCTATGTCAATGACTATGAAGTCCACACAGTTGTGAAAATTAGAGGAGAAAACAGTGTCCATTTTGGCAGATCACGTGAAAATGAAAGGTGCTGAAGCAAGTTCTCATAGAGCAATCATGAGATTTGTTTCCTCCCAAAGAGATGAAGTCTGGCAGCATCACATGACAATACGAGTAACAGGCATAAAGGTAAAAGGATCAGATTTATCCAAGTCCGTATTCTTATTCGGTAGAACACACATATCACTATGTTCACTGGTAGTACAAATGTACCCACACATGAAAGCATCATCACTTTTAATGTCCTTTCCTTTGGAAAATTCTCGTTACCTTACCTGGAAACAAGAGTTTGTATTACCATTGTTTCCAGCTGTCATTAATACATTTCAGCAAGCTCCTGATGAGCCATGAAATATTATCACAAAATGGAAATCATATTAATGGAGCTGCTTAGGTCTGTGGTGAAAAATTAGATAACCTAATTTGTACTTCAATTTCCAAGGCACCTATTTGTTAGCTGAGTAATTTAACACTATCTTTCATCATTTAAATCCTCTTCCTATCTGAAGATTTAATTAGTTTCTTTCTCTGTCTCACAAGCGATTTTCTTGAGCCATTTTAGGCAGTCCCAACAAGCCCCCAGCAAACGCTTGTGTGAGCACAGAGGAGAAATCAATAGTCTCTATGGTTGTTCAGTGAAAGAACGCAGCTCTGTCTGATAGTTGAAACAAGATGGAATTTAAGCCACAAATGTTTCCCAGTCAGGCATGAAAACAGCATTGGTACCCTGCTGGTAAGCAGCTCTGCAGACGGAGATTGACCAGTGGCAGCACACGCTCAGCTTTGGGTGTTTTGAAGATGATTCGCCCTGGAGAAAGTCCATAAATAATCTAATGTGGAACTAAACTGTGCATTTCACCTCTAAACACAGCATGATATGAGAAAACGGCTTGAATCAAACTGCTTCCAATGTCAGCTGTGCTCAACGAGATCCTGTTTATTTATTTGTCTGTGGCTTTCTTTTTCTGTTATACATTATCAAGTTTCACTAAACTGCCTCATGAATATGTCTCTAAATTAACCTCAAGTCTACTCCTACTCATTTTCACAGAGGTCAGCGTAAACCTTTCATTAAATTCAGTAGGGATAGGTTTGCAACCAGAATGAGTAACCTTTCCTTACTTTCCTTGTTTGCTATCTTTACTTCACCTTGGTCTAACCTTAATTACACAGTAACTTAATATTATCCTTCCTATTCACACAACCAAGTAATTGCCCTCTTTCTGTCATCTCTGCTATTTTTAATGCACCCTTTGTTGTTTTTTTGAATACTAATACAAACATTGATACCAATCACATAGTATGCAAACAGGCTGCTGGGCCAGCACTTAACAGCTACCAGAGCCAGGACAGTAACTGGGGGCCTGAGGGACACGGTGTCATTTCCTACATAGTTATATAGTACCTAGCACACCAGTACCTCAGTATGATGAACACCACGATTCTGCTGGAGTGATTTTTTTACAAGACTACCCTTTTAGTTTGAGGGTATCTCTCCATCCTTAACATATTGTTTCCTGTCTGTGAGTTGCAGATTTTAGAATTTAGTGTTATTCTCATTTTATATTTAAGGAATTACTGACAAACTGTGCAAAGTGGGAGTGTTTCTTTTGTCTGTCAGCAAGATGTAATTATATCCCATTTATACCTTTTAGCTCCACTGGAAGAAAATGTTGGTAATCAAACCAAATGAAGAGTCAGAGTTTGACTCTGCGTTGGACTGTGCGGTTGCTTCCACTAGGACACTATTGCATTTAGCCATCTTATCCATTAACTTGTGATGTAAAATATAGCAACGTTTATTATGCGCAATGCCTCCTCTGGATCTCACTAATGGAGATGTTTAACTCTCTCCTCGCAGAAAGAGAAGGTTGGGACACAAAAAAATAGTTGCACGTATTACATTAAGACAGCTATACCAAGCTCATTCTCCAAGGTTGCTAGCGGCATGAGAACGAGGTATACATGTGGTGCTACTTCCATCATGCTCTCATTCAACACATAGAAGATTCTGGACTGTTTCCCAGAGCTAGGCAGGTAAAAGCCAGTCATTCTGGCCTACAGTACTAATGTGCCCAGGCCTTTCATTTTAGATATTCCTGGGTCAGATCCAAATTCCTGTAAATGTTGGAAAATCTGAGAGAAGGATGACACTGGTACTTGGCCAGCTTGGAGCCAAGCACCTGAACCAGCTGTCTTGGGTGACAGCCACCTCTAGGGGCTTGCTCAGAGTCCACAAGAAGTGGGTGAATATTGGTCTCTTGAGATTCATGTTGAGCTCCTAGCTGTTGGCCTTTGAGCACTACTACAAATTCAGTAAAAGTGAATAGCAGCTAAAAGTGATTAAATCCTGGAATCAAGTTATATTCATTATGACAGGTATCATGCCTGGTGTACAGCAAAGGATTTCACCAGAGGCTGTAGTCTTTCAACCTTGTGCATGCTCTATCATTGGACTGGCACCAGTACAAGCTGTGGGCTATATTAGCACACTGCTCAAGAGCCTCACACCCTACAGAAACTTTTGGAATTGCAGAGAGAGGGAAAACAAGGTGCTCATAAAATAACAATATATTTGACATGCTGTTCAGTTGGATCAGAAAGTAATCTGCAGAGGTCTGACTCCTGGCAAGGAATGCTGTTTAAAAAAATCACAGTAACTGTCAAGCTTATTCCTTCTACTACCCAGGATACAAGGCCAATTTACAAAAAGACCTTGAACAGACATAAATCATCAAGCCCATCTGATGGTTGTGTCAATAGCGTATAGCCTGGACAAACATTTCATGTCCTCAAGCTTCATCAAGGCAGAGTAGTTAGAAAGGCTACCTGCAAGAGAGCAAGAGTTAGAGGCTTCACTACATGTCCAGTAACATCTCTACCTCTACCTACTTTTTCCTGCTGCTCCCTTCAAGTTTTCAAATCCATCAGGGCTGAGCTATGGCTTTGTGATGAGTTCTAAGGAAGGGATTTGATACCTCTCCATGTAAAGGAATGTTTCTACAAAGGCTGTATCACAGCATGGGACACCATAAAGCCCCAGGCAATGCTTCAGCTATTTCCGTTGCTCCCTTCAGGAACATGCCACCAATATCACATACTTCCCATGATCAGCACAGAGGTAGGAGTTTTCTTAATCTAGCCAAAAATAAAATGTCTCTACAGCATTTTCCCATTTTCCTGGAGACTCAATATCACATCCCACATTCAGTAAGCTTGACAATAGCTTACTGCTTTTCTTTTTCCTTCCCAGTAACAGACATAACTTTTTCAAATTTAAAAATAAATTTTGCCTATGAAAATAAACTTTCATTATGCAAACTGCAAAATGGAAAGGATAATGCCCAGCAGATAAAGCCATTCCTGTATCTGATCTTATTCCATCAAAGCCACTAATCCTCCTCCAACTTTTTTTCCTTTTTCCCTTTTTTTTTTTTTTTTTTTTTTACTTTCTATAGAAATATTGATCTCATCAGCTATAAAGTCTTATATTGCTTTCTTTGGTTCACCTGTTCTTAACTACTTCTCTCCGAAAATCTTTTTTCTATATATCTACCTGCAGGACAGAAGCTCTCTACTGCACACAGACAGGAAATACCCCAGATCTCCTACAATATTCCTTACAATAGTTTACAAGCTACTAGTCTTAGAGTTTATTAAAAAATTATCTTTAACCCTCTGTAAAAATGGCTTTATGCATATATATATATATGTATGTATATCCTTACATAACAGCAAAGATATGGTCATACACTTGGAACCAAACAAATTGGTGGCAATGACTTGTAGATTTTGGAGGTCCATTCTTCATTCTCCTTTTTTTGTTATTATTCCTCCTGAGACACTTGTACAAAGTTCATTCTTTTGAACTGTCTCCTTGCAGGCTTAGAAAGACTTTTTCTTAGTCTGCTCATTGTTACTGATGTATGAGTATCCAACAGGATTCTCAACACACCTGCTCCAGCAAAGAAAAATGATTTCTTCACAGAGGGAGATTTGTTCCTAAATATTTGAGGTGACAGCCTCGGCTAAGCTATATATAACACTAAGATTTCTCCAAACTGCAGAATCTGGTATTCTGATGCCTCTGGATCTGATGATCATATCATGAAGTAAATAGCAGATATCAATGGATGAGTTATTACAGCTATTAGAAAACTCATACTCACTGTTTTCTCCAGGAGAGAAAGCTGGCCTTTGTAAAGAGTTTATAACAAACAATTGATGAGAAAGAGGAGGGTTTGTAAAGAGTTTATAACAAACAATTGATGAGAAAGAGGAGGGTTTTGAATTATCTTGGGTTGGAGATCATGTTCTTACATTATGCTAACACTCCAAAGGGCCATGGCATTAGATACTGTGGGACTAACACAGTCATACTGAGAAGAGCTTGCAGGCTGAGGTTTTGACGTTGCAGGCTGCTGGTCTGTGCTGTTCCAATTTGGAGCTAAGTGCCACTGTCTTCATAGGGGTTCTCAGAGGGGTGCAGGGCTCCAGTCATGGGGAACCTCACAGGAAGAGCAGAAATTGAGAATCACAACTTGTCCAAGGTTACTGCAGAAAACAAGTGTCCCCACTAAATCCTTCTCCAATATGTGAAAGCTTGGAAGTAAAAATGTCATTTCATCAGCTTGCCTTAACTGAGCAGACACATGGAAGGAACTGTGTGGATCGCGATGGTGTCTACAACTATATGCATTGCATAATTTTTGGCCTTGTTTATATTTTTTTTACTATAGCTGTTTTATATGGAAAAATAAATTGCATAGATAAATTTCATAGGTATAAACTATAGGGTAAAGAAAAATTTACTTATAACAGCCATGAGGACTTGACTGTCAATACAAACACAAATATTTTATTCCATTTGTCCAAATTCAACATATGCCCCAGCTTCCACTTAATTTCCTCACATTAGAGACTCTGTATAAAATGCCTGGCATGATATTCTGATCACACTGGGGTACATCAACAGAAAAAAAATCATTAACTAGGTATTAGCTTTTACTTTAGTAAAAAAGAGACATAAGTATTGTCATCATTTCTCAGGAAATGTCAAGTCAGTGGGAATATTAACATGTGTAGGGCCATGCACTCTCAAGATACAGCCTGAAAGCCACCTGTCTATATTCTACCATAATGGTGGGTATGTTTAGACTGGAGAATTTTCAAGGTAGACTTATACATGAAGAAAGACTAATTTCAAGGTAGTCTTACTCATGAATGATTTGCAAGCTTAGATTCCAAAGCTTCTGCACAGTTCTGTGTTCTATAAACAGTTCAGGAAATTAGAAACCAAAAGAAAATGATCTTTGACAAGAATTTCTAGTTTTAAGGAACTTCAGCAAAAGAGAATTACACTGCATATTCTGAACCCAGAATGAAATGCTCTTTCTTTATCTGGATACCAGCCTCATTTCTACAGCTGTCTATTGGTGGCTACTAAGAAGCATCTCAGGAAGCTTAACAGTGAATTTCCAGTATCCCTCAAGTTCAAAGGGATAATTATTCATAACATTAGAGTTACTTTTAAAAGCCTCTCTCTTTAATCTTCATGAACTATGTCCAAGAATATTAACAGACATGAGTTTTATGACAGGTTTTTTCTCAACCTCTGCATTTCAAAAAACAATTTCCTGTGAGCTAAGGTCAAATTCTTCAGCCTACACATGAAAGTTTGCAATAAGTGGAAAAATGTAAAATGGTGCAGTCCCTGAGATGTGAAATCATTTCCTAGGACCAGTGCAAAGCTGAAGGTTTGAAGATGCATTGCAGATTGCAAATGCAAATTTCGTTAGCAAAAGAGATGACAATTTTTCAGTAAGCATATATTTCTCCTTTATGAATTACACATTTTTTTTTCCAGGATGTAAAACTTACTCTCTGGATACCATGAAAAGTATCAAAAAATTTTGTGAAAAATACGTTCTTTCCGAATAAAGATGCATGTTGCTGTTCCATATTTTTTCTCTTTTTTTCAGTACTTTGTATGGGATGCTAAACCTTTTACACATTGGCAAGTAAGTCCTTGAACTAAGGAAAAATTAATGGTGCTGTGGAGGAATTAGTAAAAGTATACAATTGACCATTTAAAATGAGGGCTGATATTAGTGGCACAGTTTCAGAAAAATGTGTCATAAGTTTTTCTTCTATAGCTTTGAATACAACATTGCAAGCATTACTGGCTGCAGTATACCTAGATTAGGCACTTGGTTTTGGCCCCAAAATGTAATAAGTTAGTCTGAAAAAAAAAAAAAAAGGGAGGAAGATAATTCAGTTTTCCTAAAAGGAGCAACTAGTTTTCTTATTCTACAGAGTAAATTCCATTAAGAATCTCCACAGGCGAGTCTGTTAGATGTGAGTTTACGGCAGATGTTTGCCTTGCTCCTCCAACATAGGGAACTGTCACAAAACATGATATTTACATCTCTCTGAAATCTACGTCTCCTCTGAGGAGAAGTCAGTCATTGAGCAGGGCTGACATTCTGCAGGGTAGAGGGAGATGGTTCCACCACATCTGCTCAAATACAACTTTGCATAACTCAGACAGGAAGAGTGTCAAGTGTTTTCCAGGCCTTTCCTCAGTCTGTGAACACCTGATGCTCTATCTCCCCACTCAGTAACATGCCCAAACCAGCCAACATCCGACCTCTGTGAAAATCAAGCCAGGCAGGAGCTATGAGTCAGCAGATGAACAGGTAAAAGGGAGTCGATTCTCATCTGTGAGGAGCAGAAGAGGATCCAGACCTGATTCTCTGAAACATGCATGCCTTTTACAGGAGAGCAGCATCAATTTGTTTTTAAGTAAATAAAGAGGCTCTTAGAGCTCTAGGAGGAACCAGAACAAAAAAAGTTTTATTCTCCCTGGCTGACTCCTAACCACCAAGCTAAAAACAGATTTCCTGTGGGCTATTCTCCTTCAGATCACATCATGTTTGCTCCCCTAAATATACAGCACCACAACTTCAACATAAGATGTAATATCTCCATGCAAACTTATATAGTATACCCATGCAAACTTCTGAAGAGCACACTGGCTAGGACACTTCCCTGACTCCCTCAGTCACCATTTAGCACCGCTTATGCAAACCTTCTTCCACCATTGGATCTTGGACCTTCTAATGATGCTACTTGAATTCTGCTGAGAATCAAATTGTAATGTCACTGCTACTCCACTATCTCCCATTCAAGAATGATGCAACCACATTTGCAAAACCATTTATAAATAACACTGGGGGGAAAGCTTTGAGAATACAGCAGAAATACAGAAAAGCACCTACATGCTTCTGCACCTACACAGTGATCACAGGTCACAAGCACATCCGGAACACTGGCATTGCAAATGGCAGGGTAACATCGGTCAGCCTCTGCACCCTGCTATCTAGACAAAGGATTATGTTATCAGTGTGATGCCAAGTGAGTAGGCTAAAGACAGATGCCACTGGATTAAACAGCACCCACTTATAACACTTTATTGAACCACAGACATTGCAGACTTCTTGCCTGTATTTGCCTTTCATTTTTATAGGGCTTGATATTGATCCTATATTGAGTGCCATCGGGCACACACAAACCAAGCAGGTGATCACATGTAGAAGCCATAAAGAAGGCAAAGACTTTCCCGTAAGGGAAATCTCACTTAAACAAATGAGAAGATAGTCTCAAGCAGGAGCCAGCATAATTTTCTCCACTGAAGCAAATGAGAAGATAGTCTCAAGCAGGAGTAAGCAAGCACAGCCAGCATAATTTTCTCCACTGAACAGTGTATAACAGGCTTTGGAGAGAGAAGGAGTAGATCAGTGTAAACTAATTCCTGTATAATTCAGAAACCTGGAAGAGCCACAAGTAAAACCCTCCAAGGTCATTGAGTGGCAATTACAGTAGTTTGGGAGTCACTGAGTAGAAAGACAAAGGAATATTTCAGCCACAACTGAAAAGTATTCAGAAAATAGCATGTTTCAATCCTGGACCATCTAAGAAAAGAAAAAAAAAAGAAAGAGAAAAAGAAAAAAGCAACAGATGTAGTATTGGATAATAATGATTCAGAATTATTTAATGCATTGTTTTGACAGACTTCACATCACAAAAGTAAAAGTAGACCTTTTTAATAGTAAAATATAGATAGAAACGGAAACACAGCAGAGCAACAAAGAACATAATGGAAGATATTTGGTTATATTTTGACATTTTTTTCTCTTTAAACAATAGTTTTTACATCAATTTGTAAACTAATCTGAATATATTCATGAGATGTAGGAAAACAATACATAATACTGTTAAACTAAAGGCTAAACTAGCTCTATCAACAGCTTAATGCCAGCAGAGACAGAACAAGTACCTGAAAATGACTGTATAGTGCATATCAACTAATGGTTCTCATCAGATTAACTATATCAGTGCATAGTCTGATTTGACTTCTGCAGAATGAAAACAAATCTGACTAGCTGTGAGATGTGGAAAGAGTTTACTCCACTTATTAGAAAAGAAACACATTTATATTTAAAGACAATTCTGTGGAAAGCTTTGGGACTTGAAATATGTCTTTCTCAACAGAAGACTAAATAAAAAAATGCCTACAGATTTAAGATATCTTAGTTACTTAGTAACTGTATCTCCAACTTTAAGACATCCTCAGTGTCTTCTATATAGCATACTAAGGCAGAGGACACACTGAGTTGTATATGTAAGGCTAATTTAGCCATCTCAGCTGCTGATCTTGCATATGTACCTTCAGCATTTTCAGCTGAACCCTCAGCCAAGAGCTCCCACAGTTCATGCCAGCCACCCAGTTCCTGCTCCAGCGCATCAGGACCCCCTTCCAAACCAAAAGTGCACATTTATCCTGCACTTATCCTTACCCAGAACTGGGAGAGGACAGACAGGAGATGCAGACTATTTGCCAGGAAGTGCTTATATTAAGGTGGAAGGTAGAAAAAAAAAAAAAAAAACGTATGATTAATAGGGATATTGAGCAACAGTGGAACTTGGCAAGGGAAATATTGAGCAGATATGAATGAGGAAGCATCAGTGAAAGAACGACCTGAACTACAGAACCAGGAAGGAGAAACAGGTGAAATAGCATGACAGCAGGACAGATTTGGACAGCAAAAACAGGTCTTGGTCTACCTTGTTGACAGAACTAGTTTAGCTTTCAGTTTAGCAGTATTACATGTTGTTTTCCCACATCTCATGAATATATTCAGGCCAGTTTACAAATATACATAAAGACTATTGTTTGAAGGGAGAAAATGTCAAAATATGATCTGGCAGATCATATTCCTATCAAACACATGCCTCGGCAAGGATGAATTTTCAGGAGCTGTGCATTTGTGCCTAAGAAGACACTAAAAAAAACTAATATCTGCACTTTGTGTTCCAGTTTCTGTGGTCTCATATAAGAGGCCCACATCAAGCAGCACTGTCCCAAAGTGAAATTACACATTTTCTATTCTTGGAGACAGGCCGAACCCAGAAATGGCATTAACACTATGCTTGTAGCTTGCATGAACATCAGGGTTCGCACATAAAGAGACACTTCTCTTCAGTAGATCTGTCTACTACCTTAAGCCAGTTCACTGCCTCCAGGATCAGAGAGAGAGGTGTGGATGTTTTGGGAGAGGGTATGAAATAGTTTAGCAAATTATCCATCCATCTGGGAATCCAGAGACAGTCAGAAAAATGGAAGAGCACTGTCACTTACATATGAGCGTAGTGGACACCCAGCAAGCGCCTCTCTCCTCAAGAATGCCAACACCCTCAAGAACCCCTATTCCATAGCCAAGGCAGGGTGAAAAGTGAGACTAACCAGAGACAGCAGAGATAGAGCTGTCAAAGCTTTCATTTAAAATAAAAATGTAGAGATTCAGAGTAGCCTCTTACTTTAGAGATGATTCATGTCTACATGGCCTTAAAGCATGCTCTGACTTGGCTGACCTAGCAGTAAAAGGAAGAGGCGAGCAGGATTTTAAACCACTCTGAATTAAACACACAAAGCACGAATGGCTCTGATACGAATAACTACAGGAAGAGCCAACAAATGGAATGAAAGCAACATGTAGGTTGCACAGGAATGTCTTTAAAAAGGTTTCCATGGCTGCCCTTCTGGGTTTAAAACAGTCCACCCTAAGCAGCAGGACAGAAAGCGACTGAGAAGTGCTGTATTGGAAAGGCTTAGAAAACTTTCGTCCTCTTCATTTTCAGACTTTCCCTTATCTCAGAAGAGGGCACTGTGGGATGGAGAGCTACTAAAAGTGAGTGAATTCAGCTGAGTGCTCCACAGGAATTGCTATCACCATGTAATTTGCAATTAATTACTTCTTTTGTTTTTATCCAGAGAACCGTCTGCGATGTATTTGCTCAAATGCATGAGCATTCACATTCAGAGCTTGCTCATTCCCTGATGCTAGAGGAAAAATCTCTACCCTTTTGACATATCACCAGCCCTAGTCGCAGAGAGGTTTACAACCACTAAAGGTTTTTGTTCCCAAGGGGAACACCTTGTTATTTTTTCACAGATTATTTCTTATTAACAACAAACAAAGAAAATGATCCTTACCCTTGCTGAGACAGAATGTATCTTTAGCATTTAAGACAAAAGTAAATGAACTCCCAAAACACATGAATATCAGATATAGTACATGGACAATTAAACCCAAATTATAGGAATTCCCCATTTTCAAGGATAACATAAATATTGTACCTGTTTCCCTTGCTCTTTATGCAGCTTTTTACACCTGTAGTACATGAATATAAATTGCAATCATTCTGAATTGCACATGTCTGTTTTGGTGTATACATGTATATTTTATACTTTCTGCCCACAAATACAAATGACTGCACAGAAGCAAAAAGCAGTAGTAAATCAATCTCTGTGTGGAATTTCTGTGCTTTTTCCTTAACTGAACCAGTAATAAAGCTGGTCATTTCCTGTTGAAGCAAATTTCCATTGGAAATGCTGATAGGCTGAAAATAAATATTTTGTAAAAACACAGTAATTTCTGTGTGCATTTATTTGGATAGAGAAAATAGATCATTTTTTAAAGGAACAATTTTGATTTTTGTTTACAATCAGATCTTTCACCTCATTTTATTTACGCTATTGTAAAATATTTTGATATATACTGTAGAATTGTAAAAAAAGAATGCAACTTTCACATAAACCATATCAGTCAAGATGAAGTAAATGATGAAGACAATAGTGTTCTACAGAAATATTTAAAATTTGAGGTGTTTATTCCTTTACAGAATGGAAGATAAATATTCAATACAAAATTGTGAGCAAGCCAGTGTGATCTAAAATGTCAGCTGTAATTATTAGTCCACCATGAAATACTGGAACTCCTTGGGAAAATAAATTATTTTGTCCCTCTGAGATTTTCAAGTCTTCAGCAGTTCTTTCTCTATCACTGTTTTGTTTCTAAAATATTCCTGTTTTTTCTAGATGTCTAGAATTTTCTGATGTCTATAATTTATATTCTACTCAATTTCTGGCTTACCCACTCCTTATTCTCTTGTGTTTTGTTGTTTTGTGGGGTTTTTTTCCCCATTCTCTCATCTAATTTTTAGTTTCTGATAAATCCAGCTTTAATGTCTTTCTTTTATTTTATATCCCTTTTGACCTGTCCATCATCTTTCTTCCAACTCAGGCCTCCAAAAGAGATTTAGTTTCTTTAAGCACTCAAGCTACAGTTACAGCATAGCCAGTTATCCTGTAGCTGAACGGTCATATAACACTGATGTGTGACCAGTGCCTTCCCCAGGGTCCCCTGCCTTAGTCCACCATGTCATTCTCCCTTCTGTACTTACCTAGGTTTGCTTCCCATTAAAACAAAAAAGCAGTGAGTAACTGGGTCTCTCCCCAGAATGTAGTCAGGAGGACTACAAGGTTTTAAAACTGCTTCTTATATGCACAATAGACACAACCACGATGCTGGTTCTTAACTTTTCAGTTCTTGGCCCAAAGGCCAGATCCTGGTGTTTTATATGTGCTGCAGAGGAAAGGGCCCAAAGGTATGCACCAAAAAATGCATCCACAGACACCAGTGAGCTGAGTATTTTGGAGAGAGGGAGACCTCCTTCCCTCCTCCCTCCCTCAATTTCAGGAGCATAGTCTCCTCCGTGGGGTACAAAGCCAGATCAAGGCTCCGACAGCTCACAAGCAGAGGAACATCTGATTTCTGGATCTCATCGAAGAAAGTGTTTGGGTGCTTGAATGCATCCTGAGACCAGTCACTGCAGCTCAAACAGCTGTAATGGCAACAGTGGGGTCACCTTTCAGAACAAGCACTGATGTACTCTGGGGCCAGGGCAGCAGGCGAGGAGGACATGTCTTGGAGGAGGAAGGGTTTTTTTAATGTGCAACAATAACCATAGTTCAACTGTGAGCCTGCTGTCTCTCCACAGAAGCTTCCCTGAGGATGGATTTTAAAATTGCAAAACAAAGGTTGTTGAGTTTTGCAAAAACCATGGTGCTTATACGATAGCATAAGTGTGTAATGAATGCTGCAATTAAGGAAGAGGACTGCTGCTGCTTTGGATAATTTATGGGAATTTCTTGTGTGGATTTGTTTTTTTGGAGCAAAATGGGCAAAGCTTAATCACACTTCATATTAGGGTCCCGTTTATAAGTGGCTAAGAAAGAATTAATAAATGATTAAGGGATGTTTTAGTGAATGTTTAAATAATGTCTAAACTGGTAGGTTAATAGGGGTTAGATTCACAAGATGTGTAAGTCCAAAACCCCAGGCTAGCTTCTATCTAAATTAGCTTTTATTCAAATTCTCTAGATGCTTGCATTTCTAACCATAAAATTCCCCTAGTATGTAATTTCTGCCAGCAGGTGTGCAACAGCCACATATGCCTTGACAGAATTGATCATCTCAGTACGCCTTAGGTCTGTGCAAAAGCAATACTGACAAATGAGGTTGGTTGCCACAGATCTCAGCTGCAGCAGCTCACATGGAAGATGGCCTCGGACCACTTCTCTATGGAATAAAGGCTGCTTTGATCACATATTTGACTGGTAGAGCGATGCAAGCAGTCAGGCCAACCTCCCAGTGCATCAGAAACAAACTCACCTGCAAACCCATCTTGCAGGAGAGACCAGCAGAGGAAGACCTGCTCCCTGCTTCTGGAAAAGTCCGTGAGGTGCAGAGGGGCACCAGTCCTGCCGAAGAGACTAGGGCATCGGGGACAAGGGGATCCAGCAGCGGTACTACTCTGAGGTTCAGCAAAAACGAAAAGCCTATATGGCATTTTTTGATGTCCAGTTGACAGTCAAAGGTTACAGTGTCAGGATCACAGCTCCATATGTTTGGATTCCTTTCCACCTAGATCCCTTATTAACCCAGGAGAGCCATCTCACTTACTTAACTCAAGCCCTGAAAACCAGACTCCTCAGAGCCCCTCTCCAGTAAAAAGCTCTGGGCATCTTTGTAGATAGTTCCCCCTGTCCTTGCCTCTTAACACAGATCTTCAAAATTCTTTATATCACACAGTCTATATTTACTGTAAAGCAGAACATAATACTTGTTCCTAGACGGTTTTGTGCACTGTATTCAGTCATCAGACAGTTACACCAAGGAACTTCAAACATGAGATCTGCGGGCAGTGCCATTTTTCAGACAGCAAGTGCTAGTTTACTCATTACGGAGGTAAATCATTAGTAGCCTTCATCTAATTACCTGTATCTTTCTGAACATCTTCCGCCTTAAATGCTTTTGATCAGATACTCAGATGGCTTAAATTAGCAGACTTTTTAGTTCATGTCAATTATAAGATATAAAATCCTTCCCTTTACTAATAGCTAATGAGTACACCTTTTTGTCCTCCTCCCTGATACCACTGTTACCACTACACATAAGGAAATGTAGGTGAGCCACTCTTACATATGAGCAATTACCAATCGTCATCTTTTCTACCATTTTCATCTGTATTAGCTAGGTGTTAAAAAGAAATAAAAAGAAAAAAGAAATAAAAAGAAATAGAAAAGTAATAGCCTATGCCAGGAAAGGCCACTGACATAATAAATACTATCTTCTACATTCTGAAGTCTGCCTCCCCTATCCCTATATTCCAGTATATTATCTGATGAAAAAGTCTCAGGCCACTTCGCTGGATCTTGTTGAGTTAACACACAATAAGTCAGATTAGAGTCCAATATATAGTATTTGGACCTGAAGTTGCCCCAGAGCAGGATCTGGAAGAAGATGGATCTGTTGGAATAGTCACTCCATCTAATGCAAGTATCTGTGCTTGAAAGCTGAACATTCAGAGATGTCTTCCCCTTTCTGGAGTCTATTGAGAGAAGTTAAGTTTCTGAACCTGGTCCTTGGAGGCCACTTCCAAAACTGGGGGCCCAGGAGGAACTGCCAGCTCACAGCCACATCATGCTGCAGTTTGGCCACCTGACAACTGCATGAGATGCAGAGGTGACACAATTGCTCCTCTGATCCACCCTCTGGTCCCACAGCAAGATGACACACACCATTCTTTCTTTTAGATCACCCTATCTCAACAATGGGACATCAGACCTCTAGGGAGAACCTGCCCCACAGGCTAAAGTTAGTCTCCTCTGAGTTAATCCCCTAATCCCACAGAATCATAGAATCACAGAATGATTGAGGTTGGAATGAACCTCTAGAGATCTTCTAGGCCAACTTCGCTGTGAGAGAAAAACTAGGGCTTAACAGAAGTTATAGCATTACAGAGGCTTGCATGAGGTGAGAGACAGTTCCCACTTGAGGATGCTTGGTATGTACAGAATCTACTTCTCCACGATTCTCTTGGCAATGCCATTTGCCCTCCTAGAACACACTAATAAGAGTAAACAAAGAGTGGAGCAGAATGGAGACGCTATGGCCAAGTTTTGTTGGCTTCCCTGTGGAGGTGGTAACCTGATGGTGCTGTGCAGCTGAGGAGTGAATGGAGGATGGAGCGGAGTGAAGACACCGTGGCCAAACTCTGTTGTACTCCCTGCAGAGGTGGCAACCTGGTCATACCATATAGCTGATAAGCCACATAGTATAATAAGATGTCTGGTGCTGTTAGGTGAACTAAGGAGGGAAGTAGAAGGAAGGAAGAAGGAAGGGAGAGAGGGAAGACTCCATCGTAACTTCTGAATCAGTTGACAGGCCGAATCTCTTTCCTCCGCTTAGGTTGGGATGCCGCTTGAGGAGACTCCTGGAGACTGAGAGCCCTCCCCCATCTTCTGGGGTGAGTGATGATTGCGCATTTGCACACTAGGCACTAGCTAAGAATGCCACACTGTAGTAGAGAATTTCCTGTACTGACATGCTTAGTAAATGTTGCATTTGAATAAATCATGGTATTCGTGAACTAGACTACTTGTTTTGGAGGCAATGGGACCTAGAGTCAACAGACCATTTGTGAACTCAGTCCTGCCAGAGTCAGGTCTACAGTTACCACAGTATTTGATATATCTACTAAGTGATGAGTACAGTCTGCCCTAGTCCCTCTAACCTTTGACAACCAGCTGGAACACAAGGGGATTCATCTCTTAGCAAACTTGCACCCTCCACCCCTTCAAACCCCCTGCTCCAGCAAGGACATCTAGAGCACGTGGCACAGGGTCGCATCCAGGTGGGTTTGGAAGATCTCCAGTGAAGGAGACTCTACAAGCTCTCTGGGAAGCCTGTTCCAGGGCTCAGTCACCCTCACAGGAAAGAAGTTCTTCTTCACAGGGAGATTGAACTGCCTGTGTTTCTGTTGTACCTTTGTCCTGCCACTGGCCACCACGGAGAAGGGTTTGGCCCCATCTTCCTTACATTCTCCTCTCAGGTACTTCTACCTATTGATCAGATCTCCTCTCAATCTTCTCTTCTCTAGGCTAAAGAGGACCAGCTCACTTAGTCTTTTCTCATAAAATACATGTTCGAGTCCCTCAAACATCTTTTTGTGTGATTCAGATGTTTCAGAACACCCTCCTATTTCCTTTTCCCTGAGGGAGCATTTCCTGCTAGTGCTCCCTCTGGAATTATGCACTGTCACCACTATTGTTTGTTTTGTTAAATAAGATTTAAGTCAATAGGCCTGTTATTCCCTTTGCGCTTGTTCATTAGACAGTGTGGGAAGTTATGGCACACTAGTGAAATCACAGTCAAAACCAGATTTGTGTCTGCAGGTTTTATCAACATATATAAAACTGACATTCAAAAGTGTGTGTGACTCTTTTATCAGGAAAATTTGCTTATCTTCTCTGTTCCTCCCACACCCAAAAACAACAGAAACAAAGAAGAAGTTTTCTTAGTCAAACAACATTTGATGCTCCAAAGTGCAAAACAAGCCTGTGAATGATACCAATTTACCCAACAATCACTGCTAAGGCAGTTTTACTTGCCAAAGAAGTGTGACAAAGAAAATGCAATTTTTCAGGGAATTGTGCCAGTAATAAAATGCTCTTTTACTGTGCTTAAAGTAAATTAACAAGATCAGACATAGAGTATTTATACTGATGTCTTTAAAATGACCTAAGTGCAATAAATGAACATGGATTGTGGTTGAGAATAGAAGGACTCTTTAAAGTTGATTATTCTGATGAGCAATTTTCTTTTTCAGACCATTTGTTTTAGATAAAATGTCTATATCTCTCCGTGTTTTGCTTTTCCATATTACGGAAGTGCACTAGCAATTCTCCAGAATCATTTGCCAAGACAGTAAGCTTTGATAGATGGGGAGCAAACTGGAGTCTGCCTCTTTAGAAAGTGTTTTCAGCTCTACAGTTCAATTCCCAGGCATTAAATATCTGGAGCTTGCTGCCTAAGACTTTTCAGCCCTGAGACAGGCTTTTTCTTTCCTGATGAAATGCATGCAAGAAAAGGAATTCCTAAAAGTCAAAGTTTTTAGAAGCATGCAAACTGTATTATCAGAGCAGACAATCTTTCGTCAGGGCCCAAGCCCATACCTGACCTCTGATAAATTCAATAGCACAGACAAAACTCTCAACAATTAAATACATATGTAGCTAAGGGATCTGCTTCCATACTTTCATGCCTGGCAGTGCTGTTCAGACCCTTTCTATTTTATCACTTCTTCTGCTATCAACCTACCATTAGGTGCCCTAGATGTCCATGCACTGGCATGCAAAACCAGTTGGACCAACAGCTTAACTGTATTAATATAAACAATTAGACTGGAAGAAATGCTATCTTTAATTAAAGTAATATGATACTGTTCACAATACAACATTTTGACAGATTTTCTTCTCCACACCCTCCCACCTCAATAATGGTATAAATAGAGGATATCCTCAAACACTGGAGTGGTACAAGGATGAAGTTCAATTCTGCTTGCCTGTTTTGTCTACTTTTCCCTCACTGGGCATATCCTTGCATTACCTGGTGGTTCCAGATCAGCAGTTTTATGCTAAATATTACCAATTTTTTCCAACCCAAAGCAATTTTTCGACATGCTATAGCCACCTTTTTGTGAAGAAACAGTCAGAGGGCATTTTGGTGGGTAAAAGGAATGAAATTCTTTTGTAACTAAGAAGAGCAAAGAAAGATATGACCTCTGTGTTCTGATTTTCCTAAACTTGAAAGGCTGCCTGCTGATTCCAGGTAGCAGCCAGATTTCACAGTCTGGATAAATATATTCTCTTTAAAGCTAATGGCTTTGAGAAAGGACAAAATGCCATGACTCTAGGCCTGAAAAGAACATATATAAAAACTCCACTCCTTCTTGAGAGAGAGAGCTAGAAGCTATTGCTTTCTAAGTACTAGCACTTCATATATAGCACAATGCTGGGCACCTCTTTTCCTTCAGACAAGACACAGTTAACACAATATCTATCTCTTTATCTCTGTGTTCTCTTTGTAGGCCTTTGATATTGTAGGTCTAGGTACAAGCATCTGAAACACACAATTACAGCTCCACACTAAATCCCTGGCAAATTTTCTGGTCCTGCAATCTGGTTTGCCTCATGAAATGCAATCAGCAATCACGGATCTGCTCCTGAGTGTACAGGGTTCCTTGGGCTTTGTACTCATGCCACAGGTACTTGCTGTTCTTGGAGTTTCTTCAATTTGCCTTCCTTTTCAGGAAGGTGATGTACATTGGTCCCTCAGTTTTGAACTCCATTTCCATTAGTGTCCATACTGGGAGCCTTTTCTCACCTGGAGCTGCACTAGAAGAAATATCTCTGTTACTAATGGAAACCAATTATCATCACATTGTTCTCTATCCACCAACTCAATAACAGCTCAGCTTCTCTGGAAGTACATCAGAATAGTTTTTCTCTTCCTCATTGTACTGCCTTTATTCAACCTTTTCTTTGCAAACTGTACTGCAAATAGCCTAGTTTAACCTCACACAATTTAAATAAATTCACATCCAGGAGAAAAAGTGAAACTAGATTTTTAAGCAATACAATTCCTTGCTTCTTGAAGCAGTTGATCAGCGGATCTTTCAATACTTTGACCTGAGCTGGCCCATGATGTTGATATTAAAAAACTACCCTGAGTTAGTGTCCATACTCGAATTCAGAAGGTACTCAAAATATAGAAGCCAAAGAATACTTATTGCTCTGTTTCAAAAGGAGAAGAATGAGAATGCTGCATAAAAAGAAATTCAATGGAGTGGCAGAGACACAAAATGTTTGTAGGAGGCTGAAATTATTCTTTAAATAATGCAGGCTTGGAATGCATTGACCATAAGAAAAGATTCCTGTCTGGTCACAGTAAAAACCATCATTGTTAAATGTCAGATGAAAAAAGTGCTATTGGTGATAAGAAGGAATGACAAAAAAAAAATCTAAATGAGAAAAATAAAAACAGCTTAAATTCTATGAGGTTGACTAAAATTCCATGACACAGGCCAAAGAGTCTAGGAAGAACTTGCTAAGGAATTAAAAAAATAAAAATATTAACTTCCCAAAGAATAGTATCTGAAAAGCTGCAAGAAAATGAGTTAGCCTGAAAAGTCTTGCTTATGTGCAAAAAGAAGAAGATGAATTTAAAGAAGAAAAGCTAAATGGATTCTTCACTTCAGTGTCTGTTCTGTAGGAGCTATGGGACACACTGACCACAGAACCTTTCTTCCCTGTGGAGAAGTCCGGCAAATGAGCCCAACCTAGAGTGAGGTTTGTTCATCATATATTTATAAATGGATTGTAAAAGTCTGTTCAGTACTCTAAATGTAGTGAATTTCTTTTGGTGAGGTGGGGAATTTTTATCTGATAAAAGACTATTCCAGAAATTCAATCCTAAAACTGACCTCGAAGAGTCACAGAAAGTTCTCATGATACCAAGTGACTGGGTAACAAATGGCAGAAGAGATTCAATGTCAATAAATGCAAAGTAATGCACATGGCAAAATAACAATCCTAACTATACATATGCAACGATGGGCTCTGCATTAACAATTCATGAAAGAGGTCTCAGAATAACTCCAGATAATTTCCTGAAATGTCAGCTCAATGTTTAGCAGTCAGAAAGGCAAAAAGACTGCTAGGAGTAGCACAAAGAGAATGAAAACAAGTGCCCAATACCACCAGGGCATGGTGTAAGGCCCATGTCAGGGATCAACTTTCCTGCTCCCTCTCCCATGGGAGCACAGCAGAGCTGGTGTTTGGGCTGAGGCACGAGCTGCGCAGGCTGCTCTCTGCTTCCCACACCAAAGAAACCCACCTGCAGTGCTCAAAGCAAGGGCAAAATAGCTAAAAGGTAAAACTGCAAAGCCACTACTAGTGTTTTGAGTGCCCTCAGAGGCCGTGCTGGAAAGGATAAATCATTCACCTGAAATTTAAGTAATCCAGTCACTTTCCCTTGACAAAAGTTGCCAATCTTTTTTTTTTTTTTTGTCCTTGCTAAACTTTCATGAGACTGAAGGAAAAAAAAAAGAGAGAGAAAGATAACAGAAGTCCTAATATGAACTGCAAGATAGTAGAAAAGGAGGACAACATAGGAATAACATTTGTATGCTGCATATTTTAGAAAGGCCCTTTCCAGTTTTAACTTATTTAATGTTTAAGCATATCCTGACCCCTTTGAAAATAGTTCTGAGGCTGTCTGCAAACCAGAATACTAATCTTGTGTCTTTATTGTGATTTCCTGTTACTACAGAGGGTTATAAAATATCAGTGATTGTCAGGCAAAAAAAATACCTATAACTACAAAATTTAAAGCACTTAAAGTTGTTTTCTGCTGAATAAATACAACAACAGGAGACAAAGCTGATCTTGAAAAAGATCTTGGTTGAAGAGCAGGTACCTGTACAGTCCTTAAAAATTGCAAGGCATACAACTACACTGGATAGGCCAGTATGGAAAATTTCCAGTGCTAGGGTCTGTAAGTCCCATTACTGGAGTTATCAGCAGTCTTAGTAGGAATGACAAGCACACATATTGAGAAGGCTCGTGAAAATTCCTGTGTCAGTATTTCAGAAAAGTTAAGGCAGAGTCAGAAAGGAAAAGGACTTTCCTTGTTAAATGACAACAGTTTGTCTATCATGTTTACAAACATATTTGCTTTCCACTTCCTTTCTCTTTTCTGGTCACAACTGAAATGCTGGCTATTTTGATGCTGAAAAAAAGAAAGTAAGGAAAACATGTATAAGTCCTGCATAATTGCAAGTTTAATTTGCACAAACTAATCCTTGTATATCTTAACAGTTTTGGTGTTTATGTGATTCAGGTAACTCAGTATTACTCTGCCTAATTTTTGTGTTTACTTAGTCCATCAGTTTGCCTAACATCTCAAGAAAAAACAAATAAAAAGTTTTCCCTCTAAAGAGAGAGCAAATATCCTGTACTTACATACAAGAACATTAGCACGGTATTCATTTCCACCTGACATTTAAAAGTGTGATCCATGTGGCCCGGTGTCTGGGGGATCCTCCTTTCCCAGGGACTCATTTTATTTCCTGTTTGGCCTCTGGATCTAATTGACTCTTCTCGCTAATTTCACTCAGATTGTCATTATGATTATGACATTTAACAAGTTCCCTTCTATGTTTAATGCATTTAAATACTAAATTAAAATAAGAGCTGGCAACCACTGCCATTTGCAACATGCAGACACTTGCAGTTATATTTGCCATTCAGAAAATATGTTCAGATATCTGGAGAAAGGCTCTTGGGAAGAGGGTAGTCAGATGTATTTTTTGGTTCATTTTTTATTTACATCCTCTCTTCAAAGAAGTCATAGGAAAGGCATTAGTCTAAAACTGAGATGACCCACATACAATTTGTTGATCTCATTAATCATTGAAAAGAGTGATTGAATCTATTTGATTGCAATTACAGACTCTCCTGCTCTCTCATTAATCATGGCAGTAAGACCCTGATTTTCAAAGGTATTTGGGTGACTAACTTTTTCTGAAATCAGTGGCAAGTGTCTTGTCCTAAGTAATTTATTTTAACAACTTTAAGTCGTATTTCGTTCATACACAATTCATACATATCCTGACTTTGTCCACAGCTTGCTGATTCCTCACAGTCCAAGAAACCCATGGATTTGTGTGTATGCACAGTGGAGAGACAGCAGGAGAGAGAATAACTAGTCAAAATATATGTCCTAAAACTGCTTTCTTTTGTGGATAACATTTTGACCACTAGATAAATTACACTGCACCCACACTTTTGTGGAGCAACTGTGACATCCAGCGGGCATCTGCCTTACTGCAGGGAACCAGTGCCACTGACCACTGCAGCAGGGAAAGCAGTGGGGCAAGAGGGGAAAATACCAAGAAAATCTTCAGGTGATGTATATTTTTCTTGGTATTTTCCTTCCCTTCCCTTCCCTTTTTTTGGCAGGGGGAGAGGACCTTTCCAAGTAATCCTTGGGTACATTTCCAGTTATTAGCCTTGTTGATTACATTTAAACATCATTTCAAGATCCTAGGCTGACCATACAGAAACATGCCTGGCATGCTGAGTCCTGCCAAAGATTTATAGCCCTGTAGGCTTGCCACAAGCTCAGACTAAAGGGTTTGCCTAAAAGGGTTGCCTAAAAGAAAACCAAGCACTCAGCTGTTACAAGATGCTCTGTGATCTTCCAGTCTGCTGTGAGCTGGCAGAGACAGCCCCTGACTTTGTGCTGGTATTTCACGTCTCTCACTGGACTGCTTTGGTGGACTCACTGGCATTGATGGGAAGACAAGAAAAGGATGAGGGTTTTGTCACTCATTTGGGACAGAGGGCTGGTCACTGTCTCATCATGCATCATAACACAGAGTCTGTCATATTTTGCGGAAGACCCTACTATAGCAGAGGTTATAATAAGTTGGATGGGTGACCTGACAATTTTAAAAGCATTTGCACTTGAGCTTTTCTTCTTCTGTCATTTGCAGCACCATTTAACACCCTTTAACTATTTGACCACCTAGTGTGGACACTTTGACCAGTCGGTAGCTGCTGCTGTACCCGTCACTTCATGCTTCCTCTCCTGCCCGAAAGTTCACCATTGCTATGCCTGTGCTGAAGTCATCTTTCCAAAAGCACAGAAGCCTTCAGTGTGCTTGTACCTCTGCAGCACCTTACTCTCAGGAAAGATGACCATCTCACTGCTCGGCTATTGCATTATTATTTTGGTCAGGAAAAGACCTGGGACAAAGTACCAGGCTTGGCTTGAGCTCCCCACCCTCCCAGCCCTGCACACTCCAGTTGAAGTGACTAAGGCTGTGTTGGATAAGTTATGATTTACACAGTCATCATTTGGTTTCAGCATTGGTACTGAAAGGAAAGGACAGGGCACATGTCTCAGTTAAATGTCAGAAGAAATTCCCAAGATAAATCCAGCTGGCTCCTTGGGGATATATTTGACTCTTTTTTTTTTTTTTTTTCCGCCGTCTAGCTGAGATCCAGTTTGACTGCTCTGCACTGATTCATATTCAGGTTATCTTCCCCACCACACTCAGGCACTTCATTAAAAATATTACAGCTTAAATCCAGAAGAAGCTGTTCAGCCCACCGGGGAAATGTTGATAGACATCGCTGAACATTGGCTCCAACTAATCCCTGCAGATAAATGTGAGTGCTGGATGCAGCCTTATTGGGAGGACAGGCAAGTTTTAAAGGGGAGAGGAGCAGGGACTCAGCAGAGGCAGAATGTGTGAAATCCATTTGCTTCTCTTGACCTCCTCCATTTCATCATTTCACATGGCCGGCACTGGAAGCCCAGGGGTCAAGCAAGTAACCATCAATACCTCCCCACACACTCACACTATCACCACATCACAGCCCATGGACACACGCACCCAGACACACGCATGCACATACGGAGGATGATAGCACTAACTAAAATATAAGCTCAGGGTTGTCATTTCATTAGTAACTAAGCAGCAGCGGCAAGAGACATCATCCCTCCTCTCCATTCGTGCAGTATTAGATAACTATGCACCTTTCCAGCACACAGCATTACTCTAAAGCCTTTGGAAGAAAATGAGCACAACCTTTTCTTCAGCATGCCAAGGGACTGTGTAACCTTGTAATTATCTGGCTTTAGATAGAGGAGATACATTATAATTGTGTACAAAAGAGGTCACAGGTTTACGCATCCTCTGACAGACTGCAGAAATAGAGCTACGGCAAAACCTCTCCGGCAGACCTTTTTAATTTATTTTCCCCAAGTGCATTAAATTTTAATGTCATCTTTCTGACCCATATGTTAGCATATTTATGAGCATGTGATTAACTGGTACCATAGCAGAAAGCCCGAAGTGTCAAAATTGTTTGTTTTAACTAATTTTGTCTTTCTTTAAAAATAAAATAATAAAATAAAATAAAATAAAATAAAATAAAATAAAATAAAATAAAATAAAATAAAATAAAATAAAATCAATATTGCACAGAGAAAAAAAAGGGGGGAGAGAGAAGTCAAAGTTAAACAAACTCAAGTCAGTGACTACCATTCATGAGAAACTAGATCACAGTTAAAACCTACCACTACCCTGACAGTAAAGCAATGCTGTTATTTAGAGGCTCAGGTGCAGAGCAGAACTGTCCTTCACAAAGCAAATGTCACAAACGTGTGTCAAAAAGATGTGCTGCCTGCTCCTTGGGGTAGGCACACAGAGCTGCCAGCATGTTCAGTGCTTGGGAGCATCCCGTACTGCCTCAGCTCCCATCAGGCCCTGCCTGCAGATGTCCTGCCACCAGAGACTGTTAGGAGGGGAGCTGGAGATACCTAATGCAGTGACCTGAAAACACTCACGAGAAGGTGGTGTTTATCTCAGACTCACCACCTTCAGAACAAGTTTGTATTAGCATACCAAGGAGCAATGCACTTCAAGCATACAGCTCAACCTCCAGCAGCGCTGTGAGACAGACATCAGGGGTTTCCTTCTGGCCCACAGCGTGGATTTGTGTACAGGCGAAATAGGCCTGTCTAAGAGCATATCCCAAGACCTATCCTTCTCAACCTGTAAGAAGTTGGGAAAAGGAAATAAGCCTCCCAGTCTTCTTACTGAAGGAATCTGGGCATTCATGGTCTAAATAAAAATGCACTAGAGAGGCTGTCCCAGTGCTTGAGTAAATTAAAGGATTTAGCTCAGAAAACCTCCTCATCTACCTAGTGATAAAGCAAAGTGATTTAGGAGCATCATAGTGACTCCTGCTTTTAAGGAGGTATCTAATTGAAAATGAGATTCAGCTCTGAAAATAGGTCTAAATTCTTCTCACACCCAGGAGGTGCATCACAGGTGCAGGGCTACCTGTGAAACAAACAACGCTGAGAGAAATGCGGGGCTAAGGACCAGCTCCAAACTATCTGAAAGAAAAGCAAATTTCTTGTGTGTGCTGTGTAGGAAATGGAGCTCTTTTCCATTCACAGTAGCTGTTCCAGGTATTATTCTTTGTGGATTTTGATAGAAATAGCTAGAACACAGAGTGTTAAAAAAGGCGTCTAGAAAGCTCTTAAATACATGAATGGAAAACCAAACTGCATGAGCCAGAAAACACATGTCGCACTCAGACACAGTCCATAATCCAGAGCAAAATTCTGGTGCAGAAGGGGAACTTCAAAACAAATTCCTCTCTGCTGTCAGTGCAAATCCAATGCATTCATCAGCAAGCACATTGCTATTCCATTCCTATCCTATATTAAACGCTCTAGCCCCATCTAAGCAATTGATACATGACCTGAAAAGAGCTCTAGAAAGTTTTTTTTTCAGTCACTTGTATTGGACAACTAGGACCTAGATATTTATTTCATTTAAATTAAATATCTGCTGATAACAGCTACTTAACATTTGAACACAAACTATTTTGATTTTTCTCAAACATGGAGATTGAGATGCTGACTTCTAAGTGTTTGTCTTCAGCTTAATTTGGGACAAAAAGATGGAGCTCCAACTTTGCTTGAGGCAGAAACGTGCTTGCTATGCTAGCTGTGGGGAAACATCCCCTCCTGCACTCCTCCTCCTGCCCTCCATCTCGTCACGCATGTCCCATTTACCAGGTACCAGGCGGGAGACACATGAGGATCAGACATTGCCTCACAGCTCTCCCTCTGATGCCCTGGAGCTCCATCCTCAGCCCACTATGAAGAGCCAGGGAATACAGGAAGACTAGTTTCTTAATATTCTTTCCTTTAATTTACCCCGAAAGGGAAGCTTAATCACCTTTAAACAGACTGAAGTGATGAAGGAGCTTCATGAAAATAAAAAGCCAAAGTCTCCACAAAGTGCCTATGGATATTCTCTTCCTCCCACCTCCAAAGCCAGAGAATGGTATCAGATCCTGCAGACACATGAGCCAAATTATATTCAATTATATACTCTAGGCACCACAAGAGGAAATAGAGGACTAGACTAAAATAAAGGCAAGGCAAGCACAGAAAAATCCCTCCCCCCTGAAGAAAACAAAATCTAATTGCACAATGTGGTCGCAGCCTATCAGGTCTGTTCTTCCCTTTTCACTCCCTGCCCCAGTATGATTTCTGTAAGGACTGGGTTTCCTAACACACATTTTCCTGTGCCTAGAGAAACAGATTATGTTTAAATAAGGTGGTCTAAACAGCATAAATGCCTCTCTCATAAATGCCCTCTATATGATTACCAAATGGCTGCTTCTTCCCTCTTCACCCCTACTCTTTGGTAAAAAATAAATAAAAATATTAATAATAATTAAAAAATCTCCCAATATTAAATTCAGTGGGTGCTGCAGTGGGTAAGAAATTGGAAAACATGATTTCTTCCTTTTCACAAAGGCTATAGGGGCCTTTCTCCAATATCAGATTTGTGTGTGGCGGGGGGCTTGGACTGACACACAAAGACGAACACATCCAGCCTCTTACTCTTAACTGTCCGGTTGCCTCTCCTACATCCCAGAAGTCAATTGGGACATAAATACACTTGAAGAAAAGAAAGTCTGAACATGTTCAGACTTCTTTTATGTTCTCACTTTGTGGCCTGAGGAGCCTCACTCTTTGGCAAGGCTTGTCCAGGTGGCATCATTAGATACTCCTCAAGGGACATCAGCCATTTTCCACAGGGATCTTGGAGATGTAGAAATGTAAAACAAGCCTCGTGTGACAGCTCCCCAGCACCCTTGGGCAAAGGGAAAAAATCCAATCTTCATGTTATTCCGGGATGTAAAGGCAGGACACAAAAGCCTTCTCAAGGGAGTCTAGCAAGCCAAGGTAAAGGCTGGAACTGGCATGGCACAAAGGAACAGGAAAGAGCAGGGAAGATGGTCCAGATTTCTCCTTACGCCTAGCCACTAATAGAAGAAAATTTCCCCAGCATAATTTTCTCAGTGGTTAGAATAAACAAGAGTGAGACGGGTAAGCGATCGTGATACAGGGAGGCACAAGAGGTATTATATCTCAGATTGGGCTGGCTTTTAGCAATAGAATTGGCCCTCTCCCTTCAATTCTTCCACCAAAACAATTTGGTCTTTTCAAGAGAGACAATTTTGCATTCCATTATCCTCCTAAGCCAGTGGAAAAAAAAGATGTAAAATTAATGCCTATAACGGAAGGTCTCACGCAGGGCATTTGAGGGAGTGGGAAGATGAAGGGCAGGAGAAACAGGGCAACATTGTACTGATGCTGGGTCTCGGCCAAACTTCTCTGCTTCTTACTTTCTTCAGAGCCTCAGGGAGTTTGGTTTTCTGGCCTCATTGTCTAAACTGAGCTGCAAAAAATAGACTCTTTAAAGTTTTATCTCTTCCTTTAAAAAACTCACTCTTTAGTTTCTCTCCCACATAGAGATATTTAATTTTTTCATAAGAGCTTCTATATAAAGTAAACAATTGCAGGGGAAGGGTGAGGTGGTTTTGACTCCGAGTAATGTTTAAAACTCAAACCAAGTCTGCTAAGGTCATCTACATTAAAATATGGAAAGAGTTTCTACTTTTTTCCCAGCAATTTAATAAAGGATCCTCTATCCTGCTGGGTGCATTTGGAAGTAAAAATAAATGATATAGAATATATTATTGATCATTCCTGGTGGAGCACCAGGAATGATAAATCATATGGAACTACACAGTTCATTAGACATTGACAGGGTGAGGTACTGCCGATTTGGAGCAAGTGCTGCAGACAGCAAGAAGATGTATTATAAAATACCCTCTTTTTATTTAACTCTTCAGAGTCCCCTAAAACTTAGAAGAATAACTCTCAGAAAAGTTTTTGCTTTCTTTCTTTCAGCTTGATTAGACACTTTTGGCACATTAAAGATGAGGGGAATCTTTGCTAACATAGCAAGTCCACTAGAAAGCAAAAAGCTCACTTTTCTGGAAAAACAGTGCCAGAACCATCCCCTTCATCCTTTAACACCTATCTGCCAGAGTGCTACATTGAATGATTGGGAGAGCTGACAAATTCGCATTAAAATTGGACAGTCACTGTTCACCGCCAAGATTATTTATACATCTAATGATGCCACTGTCAGCACTACCAATGTCTTTCACCCGTAATTGTTACTTGCTTTTCCTGCCACTGTGCAAACAGTCTAAGGCAGCGCGGAAGCACATTCATCGCTGCAGCGCGGGTGACGCCCACGAGGGGATTAATCAGCTCTCATTAGTTGCTGGGTAATGAACTCCTGACCTGAGTGTATGTTGAGCCAAGGAGGGCGCTTGGATGTGGTGGTCCTGGGCGCTCCGTGTGCCTTGGGCAAGCTGCACGGCTCCCTGCTCTGCAAGAGGCATTTTGCAGACGGATAGTGGGGCTGGAAACTCAGGTAGCGGGTCACCAGAGGGCATTTCACACCAATCCCTTTGAAACAGATAAGGCACATAAAATGTGAGGGAAATGAAATAATATTACCCTCATGTTACTTGGGTCAAGATTAGGCAATGAGAAAAAGGAAATGAAGTGACTTGCACTGCAGCCATAGGATGAGCTGCAGCTGAGTCTCAGCTTCACTGCTTTACTGTAGTCTAAATGAAATATTCATGGTCACCATTTGAGCCAGAAAGTGATTTTTTTACACAGCAGTCTTTACGTGAATGGCATGCAGTCCTTGGGACAGAAACTGCGGATGGAATGATGGACTAAGAATAATGTAAAGGAAACAGATTTATTTTAGTAAAAACCGAGAAAATTCTTGACTGAACTTAGTATTTGGGTCCAAGTCTATTATACTAAAAAGACAGTGTTGTCTATACTTTCAGGGAGTTTATTAGAATGAATAAAGACAGTAAATTTTAGAAACAGATTACCACATCTAAAACAACTGCTTAAAAAAAAAAGGTTTTAATGCAATAGTGACATCAAGATGTCATTAAAATTGCATCAGGAAATTAAAGGAGAAACATTAATAATAGGTTAAACCACCAATTAGTCAAATCACCAAATTAATGCAGCAGGAGATTGAATCATGAGATTAAAATAACAAAGAATCCTTCCTTACTAATTCTTCAGACTGACAGGAATGTTTGCGTTAGCTTAAATCTTCAACTAAAAGATTCTGTTGAAGGTAATAAAAGTAATAAATCTGGCTTAAGGAGTTATAGAAATAAAATTGTGGATTATCTTTGAGTGATGCTGGAGTATTAATTCCTTTATTTTCAGCACTGTTATGGTCACATGTCTTATGTCTTTCTCCTTTATGTCTTTCTCTTTCTTTATGTCTTATGTCACATGTCTTTCTCCTACCCGCATCCTCAAGCTGAAAATTTAGCAATTTACTTAAAAGGAGAATGTTTAAATAAACTATTTTGATTTTGGTACCCTTTTGCTAATTCAGGAAACTGCTTCATTAAAGGGTACTGAGCATTGATTTTGAACACTTCCTTACGTGGAGTTTACAGGGAGGTACACGAGGACAGTTCACATGGCTTTCTGAAAAAACAGTACTGAAAAGGAGGAGAGAAAAAAAAGATAAAATATAGGTTGAAACTCTCTGTTTCTTAATATGCACCAAGAGGAAACTCAGCTGGCAACTATATCTTGCAGTAAAAAGAGACGTAGGGAAGAAACCCATGGGCCTGATACACTTCTTCAAAGAGTATCTTTTTCAATAGCTGCAGTCTGATCAAACTTTACCTTTACTTTCAGGTCTTTACCTTTAGGTTTACCTACAAACAGCTTGCACGACTCTGCCTGGGTGATGTGAGAAGGTTCCTGCTTGCAAACTGTCACTAAATGCCATCCAAGATGCCTGCTTTTTGAAAATATCTGCTCTTGCAGTCCCCTGCAGCATGATTGCCCAGAACATAAACTCAGCGGAATATTCTCCAGACTCTTCCCTTTTGCAGCACCAAGAAGATGCCACGTAGCACCCTGGTGTTCCTGATGAGTAACCTCCACTTTTAAGGCAAGGGCTGGGGCATAGGCAGCTCCCTTTCACTCATTTAAGCCAGCAATGCTCCTGAAATGCCACAACTAGTCCATGGCAGTTTGCTATGTCATTCTCTAGACTCCAAAATAAGGTGATTGGGAAAGGTGATCATACTTGTATAAGAGGTTGTATCTAGTATCTAGTGACTTCCACAGAGAAGCAAGCACCAGCCAAAGGTTTCTGAAAAGCAAATTTCACCCAACAACACTAGAGGATAAGTGTTTGTAAAACTGCTGGAGTGTTTCCAAAGAATAGACGCTTTTGTGGGGTACCCATAAACTGCACCAGCCATGAAGACTTTCAGAAGGCTTTAAAAGGATGGTTCCTGATTCACATTTTTCATATATGTCATTTAGATTTTCTTTCTTCTACAGGCAGTGTCACTTGATGGTCCTTCCTCGTCTCTTTCACAGACTGCTAGTAGTTTGTAATTACCATCGGTAGAAGCCACTGTGAGCACAATTGCTTTAGAAAGAAGCTTTCAGGGTGGGTTTGTTTGTTTTCTTTCTATAAATTAGATATACCTTTGATCTTTGTTCTATGTGGGTAAGCGAACAAATGGATTAATAGAGAACACATATGCTATTGCTGTCCAGAACTATTTCCTAATTAGATTCTTAAGATGCTGTAGGACTTTATGTAAATGGACAAAGATAAGAACAAATAGGTTTGATTTAGAGAAGGGAGGAAGAGAAAGACAGGAAGAGAAAGGTTTAAATATTTCTGGTGTACTTAAAAAATGAAAGATAAAAGCGTGGTTCATTATCTCCTTAATACAGAAGTCTGGGAAAACAAGAAGCTGGATTGGGGAAAGTGAATCCAGCTAGCTCTCTTTTTTGTTTTTAAAGATGCCCTAACAATAATGCAGCAGGGTGAAAAGATCGGGACCACTTTATACACATTGTGCTAATTACTGCAAGTACTTAAAGTTGTAATTAGCTTATTATACTGCAGAGAACCTAACATGGCATGTCTTTCAAAAAAAATTTCTCTCCAGATCATTAGTGGGAAAGCTAACAACATCTGCTTCAAATAAAATCAACCAATTAGCACAGGCAACTTCGCATAGTTTGCAATCAGAGAATTATATTGTGCCAAGTGCTAATTTCAATGTGAATTCTATCTCCTTCTTCTATCCCACGCTTATCTGCCAGCACAGCTGGTGTTTAACACCACTGACTTCAGTGAAGTCTCCAAAAACTTATGTTAATTTGAAGTAACCTAATCAGAAGTGTGCAATACAGACTGGGCTTGATCTCAGCTTAATTAAAACTGACCTTGTCATTTCACTACATATAAAACACCAGCATCTCACCATTTATCATTCAGCTATGATAAATGTGCACTGTATGTGAGAGTCAGGGAAGACAAGTACCATACTAAAGGAGCTATTTTCAGATATCAAAGCTTGATTTTAACATACTGTAAAATGCCACTCGCCTGTGGTTGCCAGCAAATAATTCAAATAGTTCAGAAACCCCCAAAATAATCTCCAAAATCTGCTTCCAAAACTCCCAAACAGAGCATCACTGCCAGGCTCTCTTTTGGTTCGCTCTCAGAATCACACTTCAAATGCTCGCCATTGTTTCTGACAGTGGATGTGAAAGCTTGCTTTAGAAAGTGAAGCTCTGTCCCTGTTCAATTTTGGTGTTACGATTTGTCAAGCAGATGAGGTGGAAAACAGGCTGAACCTGAAAATGCAGCCAAAGGTTTTTGCAGGGAACACAACAGAACAAAAGATATCAATCAGCAACCAACCTACTGCATTTTAGGTTTTAACACAAAAAGGGATTATATCAATTTTTGTACTTGAGTACATTTGTAAGTTTGCTGTCAGGTAGATGTGGTTTCTGGAGTCTAGCTTTAGATGCCCAATTTTATGCTTCCTATGGAGTTACCACTGGGGTGTGAGTTTGTGATGAGTATTTTGATCCACTTGCTGAAGGAATCCTGCTCTCTTCTCCTGCCCAGACCAGACGTCAAAACAGCACCATAGGCCCCAAATGGGAGCTGCACACTAGAATAACTGCAAGGACAACTCCTGTCATAGACACAAATTACACCAGCAAAGAAGGCAACCACCTTTTGCCACCTGGTTAATATTGACCCAGGCAGCAGAAAAAAAGCACTTTTATTAAAAAGCACTTTTCATGTCAGTGTAACTGCATCAACACTGGAGAGCCAGATGCATGACAGCTTGCCTCGGTGAAACAGAAATTGCTAGCCATGCATGCAGTCATATCCTATAGCAAATGCAAGGTATATCACACAGCCAATTCTTTTACTAAGACTGAAGACAATATAGCTGACCACCTACTTACTGGGGGTAAAAGCGAACACAGCCAACTCCCAAAGCTCAGCTGAGCATCCCGTGATTCAGCACAGACAACCTCAGTGTGCTGCACAGACATCCAGAGGAGCAAGGTGCTCCCTGTATTCAGCAGAGAGGAAAAGGCAAGTCCAGAGCACAACTCATCTCAAAGGAGAGACCTAAAGCAAGCAAACAGGCTGAATATCAAAAACACCTATTTGCTTCCTTCATGACATAAATGAAGGCTAATGTGACTGACTCAGATACATCCAGTGATGTTACTAATAGCTAAAGAGAATCCAGTGATGTTACTAATAGCTAAAGAGAGAGGAGATGAATCCAGGCCTTGCGTCTGAGCAGCCTGCCATGCTCACCACTCAGCAGTGTAAACTTGTTTCCAGAAACAACCAACCAAACAAAAAAACACTACTTCTTTTCTAGCATGAAGGTTTCCAGTTAAATCTGATCTTGTTGTCTGATTACTTTGATTCAGTTGCATGAGCATATAAACTCTTCCACCTATATCATGATTTTGCGGGGGAATATTTCCTACTTAATAGTTACGGTGCTGGTGGGAGATTAAAGGCAGGCTCTTCTGGTGGTATCTAATCAGCTTGTCATTTAGTGTTTTTTTGACTTTTCTGATCTTCTCACAGTTTGCATTTCTAGAAACAACATCTCCTACTCTCTCACATCATGTTGCATTTGACTTCACAGATTTAGTAATTGGAAGAGACAAGCAGCCTAAGCGACTATGCAAGAAGGGCAGGGACTGTGTGAATAACCTTGTAATATGTAGCAACAAGAACAAATAATGAATAATAACCCTAACCAAAGATACTGCCATTCATTTTGGTAACACCACAACATTTCCTTCTAATTCTTCTGTCTTCTGAGAGTGTCTGTAGGCATGCTAATGAATATGTATATTTGTGTAGGGATATATACATGCATATACAAAGACACATAATTCTATTATCGTACATATCTGTTCATGTGAACTTATTATCCCAGCTATTCAATCTATAATAAAAGCTCCATCTAGAACAATGACTCATACAAAGCAATTGAAAATATATCCAATAGCTATGAGGCAGCATACTACACAGACAAGTCAAGTAGGTAACAGATTATGACAAAACATATATTAAATAGATCATCATGGACTCATTGTTAGGACTGGATCACTTATTGAATAAAGCCAAGAACAATTCCTTCCCAAGTTTGACTTCACTGAATATTGTAGGTGGCAAGATAAAAGCAGAGAAGCCTGGAAATCTACTTCTAATAAAGACTTTGTAAATATTCTCATACATTAAAGAAACAATAAAAGAAGCACTGGAGGCTACCTAATTCTTAATGGAATACTACAGTACCAAAGCTACATCCTCGTTAAGGCTTTTTATGAGAACTGCCTACTAAAAAGCACTTCCTCAAAGGATTATGGAAAAGGTACTCTCAGGCTTGGAACTCCCATCCTTTTAAGAAACTCTTATTGAATAGAGAAGGATTGGGAGGATTTGGTGCATCTTAATTTGATTTATTATCTGCTTTCCTCTTCTTGTACACTACACACTGTACACTAGAAATGGGAGAAGACCAAAAGTGTTTGCTAACAGTTACCTCTGAATAGTAACCATACAAAACACATTCCCATTCCTCCCTGACATTTCTCCAGAGGCAGCTGCTCAAAAGTGGAACAGAATGACTATGATTAGGGGAGACAATAGTTTTAGAGTTATATAAAACACATTTGGTCTCAAAACAACACCCAGCCCTTAATTAAGGATAAAAAAAATTAAGTGCTCCAAAGCTTTTTATAGACTGGTAATTATTATTATTTATTTATTAGTTCTAAAGCAATGGCTGTGTAGTTGGCTTTGTAGGAAAAGTGCACACCCAGAAGAGATTTTACTGTAGGCCAGGTAGTCATATTAAGGATAAAAGAAGTTCAAGAGATGACATGGATAAAACTGTGAAGAAATGAATGGGAGAAAGAAAAAAAGAAAAGCAAATATTGATGAAGGCAATTAAAGCGGATGAAGGAAAGAAACGGAAGCTGGATGTAGTAGGAAATCATAGAATCATAGAATAATAGAATGCTAGGTTGGAAGGGACCTCTAGAGGTCATCTAGTCCAACGCCCCTGCACACACAGGGTCACCTAGAGCACGTGGCACAGGACTGCGGGTTTTGAAGATCTCCAGAGAAGGAGACTTCACAGCCTCTCTGGGCAGCCTGTTCCAGTGCTCTGTCACCCTCACTGTTAAGAAAATTTTCCTTAAGTTCATGTGGAACTTTTGGTGCTTCAGTTTGTGGCCATTACCTCTAGTTCTGTCGGTGGCCACCAATGAAAAGAGACCAGCACCATCCTCCTCACTGCCTCCCTTGAGGTACTTATAGACACTAATTAGATCCCCTCTCAGCCTTCTCTTCTTCAGCCTCAACAAGCCCAGCTCCATCAGTCTCTCCTCACAGGGCAGATGTTCCAGGCCCCTGATCATCCTTGTAGCCCTGCACTGGACTCTCTCCAGCAGCTCCACATCCCTCTTGTACTGTGGAGCCCAGAACTGGACACAATACTCCAGATGTGGCCTCACCAGGGCTGAGTAGAGGGGCAGGATCCCCTCCCTCGACCTGCTGGAGATGCTCTTCTTAATGTACCACAGGATCCCATTGGCCCTCTTGGCCACGAGGTCACACTGCTGCCTCATGGTCAACTTGTCGTCCACCACGACACCCAGGTCCTTCTCTGCAGATCTGCTCTCCAGAAGGTCAGTCCCCAGCCTGTACTGGT
>NW_010579490.1:79922-145117 GCF_000705375.1 Tinamus guttatus | reverse complement strand
AGGATGATCAGGGGCCTGGAACATCTGCCCTATGAGGAGAGACTGAGGGAGCTGAGGGAGATGGGCTTGTTGAGGCTGAAGAAGAGAAGGCTGAGAGGGGATCTAATTGGTGTCTATAAGTACCTCAAGGGAGGCAGTGAGGAGGATGGTGCTGGCCTCTTTTCAGTGATAGCCACCAATAGGACTAGAGGTAATGGCCACAAACTGAAGCACCAAAAGTTCCACATGAACTTAAGGAAAATTTTCTTAACAGTGAGGGTGACAGAGCACTGGAACAGGCTGCCCAGAGAGGTTGTGGAGTCTCCTTCTCTGGAGATCTTCAAAACCCACTTGGACGCAGTCCTGTGCCACATGCTCTAGGTGACCCTGTGTGTGCAGGGGGGTTGGACTGGATGATCTCTAGAGGTCCCTTCCAACCTTAAGGATTCTATGATTCTATGATTAATGGTTACTCTAATAAGAATGTTTGGGTTGCCAAATCCAGTAGCTGCAAGACTGCCTTATTTCAATGGTCCTGGATCCAACCAGTTGCAAAGCCAAGGATGTATTTCAACAGGCTCACGAACACTCATACAACATATATACACATAAATCAGCCACACAAACCATCATAGACTGAAATGCTCAGCTCTCATGTAAACACAAACATCACCAATCATGTCACACTGTGCCTCTCTCAGGCTCATCAGAATGAAGGTCCCTTGGTGGAAATGCATACATATATATATGACACGGGTCCCTTGGTAGCTGAGCTTAGACATCCAGTCTAAGTAGCTGGCGATCCAGCAGCTGGCCCTGCACCCTTACTATTCCCAGCTGCTGGGGATAGTGCAAGGCCCCATGACCTCCAACCAAACTCTGGCTGCTGCTAGAGACCCTCACACTTTACAGACACACAAACACACACACACACGCACACACACACAATGGATCCCTCTAGTAGCTGGCTTTAGACACTCTGTCTACCCAGTAACTGGCCTTTGGACCTTCTCATCTCCAGTTGCCTCCTGCACAGACACACACACATGTACACACACCCACAAAACGGGTCTCTCAGATGACCCCCAGACCTTCCAGCCTCTCCAGTAGCTGTCTTGGGCCCATAGCTCATCTATCTGCCAATTTGCAAACCCTCTAGTTTCCTCAGCATCCACCACAGACTTATGTCTTCTTTGATACCTGGCTCCCATGCCACTTACCCTACCCACTGACTACTTCATATTGATATTTGCTGGTAATCACATACAGACATATGCACCCTCACTTGCTCGAGTTGCTGGTACCACAGACACAGGTCTCTATAACCTGTGGTCTGACTCCACTTACTGGCATTTACACTTCGACACACGCGCATGCACAAAGAATAGAGATTCTCACACGGGAAAATTCTTAGAAATTGTTTAATAAGAAGACAAGACACTCTAATAATCAGGCTTAGGGCATGGTCAAACAAATGTACTGAATAGCACCCCTTTTATCCATTTTCATTCTTTCACTCCTTCACCTCCCTATTTTCTCATGCTTATTCCTCTCAAAATCACTTTGATCATCTCTCTCCTCACCTTTGCTTCCTCCTCTAAACACCCCATAAAAATCTAGCATAATCCCTGTATCCCACAGTAAGTCTCATAACCCTTCAGTCTGTAAAGTGCTCCAGAGAGCCCTCCTTCTGACTCATTGTGGTGGGTTTCACCCTTGGACATAGAGCTGTTTGCCCTCCTGTGAGAGCCCAGGAAGAAACCAGGTCAGGGTGTTATTGTTCAGGTTCCTCCACCTGCCATGGTTCATCTGAGCTCCTTTGTGTGTGTGGAGATAAGCTTTTTATCTCATAAACTAACAGAACTTATTATTGCCATGTCATCAGAACACATAAAGTGGGATAAGCAACAAAAGAGAGAATAAATGCTGCAGGCTGAAACAGAAACAATGTTCAATACTGCCAGCTGTGTGATGAGTCTGTATTGATCATATTGAGAGTACGTCCATTATCCAGGATACAACTGGCCCCATGCTGATAAGCCACTGAGGAAAAATGCAACAATATACCAAGAATCAATGCATGCGACCTCTCTTTTCCCACACTGTAGCACATCAGCGTCTTACTCTCCCACACCTACACAGCTCTCCTTCAGCCACCTATATTTAGGTAATAAAAATAAACTTTTTCTCCTCACATACAATCCTGATCTTTTCTTCTGCTTTTCTCACATCCTTCTAAGACACATGCTTCACTTTTTGTTGTGTCTGAGGGCCAAGAAGCATATGTTACTATATCTCCTTCACTGCCATATATCTACAAGTGTGTACAAGCTTCCACTATACCTAACAGCCATGGCCCCATACCTATCAGCCTCTGCTTCAGGTAAAGACCACAGTTTGAATGCTATGGCAAAGGTGATTGCTTGTAGGCTAGCAGGACTGACAGGTATGAAGCAGTCTTGCTTTAGCAACACAAAATTAAAAAAAAAACATATAAGAACATGAAGGGGAACATAAGAGGAAGAACATAAGGGGAAGGAATAAGGGCTAGGATATAATGAGACATCAGAATCCAGATTTCTGGAAAGAATGAATTAGATGACAACTTCTTGAATACACCATTATGCACTGGTCACCATTACATTTTCCTATTAATGGGACCATACATGCATCAGCCACATTTACCACATCCACCCCAGTAATGTTATAGGTAGACCAATAACTATTAATCCAATATTATAATTCCAACAGATCTGTAGATATGAAGCCAGACCCAGCCAGTGGACTGAAGTGTTTTGGTTATGAAACAAACACATGGTTGTGTCATGAAGTTGGACACATAATGTGCCTCCCAGTCACTTCTTCACTAGCGAAAAGGGACCTCACATTTCTTCTCAGGACACTGTATTTTAAAAGCACTTTCTCTGTACATGCTCCCTCTCTCAAATCAACTTCAGCTTCAATTCTACTTTGAATTGACAGTTCAAGAACTTTCTTACAAGAACTTGACATCTAGAAAATATGATGATGTGATGTATTTGGAGGGCCATAAAGCTTACATTCTGTTCCCAGCACAGACAGGGCACACAAGCATATTGCTTTGAGGATGAGAAAGTCATTCCGCTCCACACTCATTCCCCCCCTAGCTTTCCTGCTGCTACAGCCAACAACATTGCCAATTAGCACTAATCATGGTATGGACACCTGTCCATAATAAAAAAACAAAAATGAGGACAATTATGTGCTCATTTTGCAAAACCTGTGGAGCAGCTGTTAAACAGTAATGACTTTCAGTCACTGTTGCCTTTGGCTGTACCACAATAAGTGCCCAAAAGGTGAAACACCATTCATGCCATTTTTTGCTTTTTTGGTCATTCTAGCCTGGATTTTGATTGTTGACTTTACACTCTATGGTACTTAAGCATGCAATGAGGATTAACAGCTACAATGTCTATGAACTTGTGTTATACAGCCTTCTACTGTGAGGGCTTTGCAAATACACATTTCTATGTCACAATGCTCCAACAAGATGAAACGGAGAAAAGGTGAAAATGGAAGTTGTAAAATGGAAGTTGATCTGAGTTTCACAGGACCTGACTTTTCACAGTCCTTAGAGTCACAGAGTACTTGTTATGGTCCTAGAATCCTCCTTTAAAGACATGCTCCAGTGAACTTAGGTGATGCATGTGTCAAAAACATCCCTAAATTAGGGATCATTATCACCTTAAATCTGGAAGCTGAAAACTGTCCAAGTAGTGGACAATGTGACAATGTTAATTTAAACAGTTTTCCCATCACTGTAGAGGAAATCTTTGGCAGATGCTGAAAATCCATTTCTCTATGACAGTATACAACCAGCTTCATATCAAGACAGTTCAATTTCTTCATACAGACTCTTGCCTCAATTGCTATACATTTTCAGCTTTGACAAGCACTACAGGCAACTTTCTTAACCTAGGCTGAATTCTAGGGCAGCTCCATCCTATATGCTGACCGAGGCAGAGATCCTAACAAAAACAGTAGAATCATGCAATTACCGCTGTATAATAATGTACAAGAACACTGGAAAATTAAAAAAAAATGATAAGCATTTTGTCATGCTTTGTCATGATACGCCATGCTATGCCATACCATGGCAACAAGCAGCTGCGATCCTTGGGTCTTGCTGTACTGGTGGGAGGAACTTAGGCCACAGCTGCTGGCTGTGGAGCTGAAGGTGCCCACCACCGGTCCTTCCTCTCACCTCAACCCCACCCTCCTCATTGCCTGGAGCCCTAGCCCTGAAAGCAGTTTCATTGCTACAGGATAAGTCCATTCCCTTGGAGGAAAACTCTTTCATAAGCAGTTTACCAAGGCAAAATTTCTGCCAATTTCTCTTTCCAAACCTATCAGTCAAGACGCTATACAATATCTTCTTGCTCCCATGGAAGAATAAGAACAAAATTGAAAATAACATGTATTTCACAAATCCCTCTCACATATCCATTCCCTCTAAGACATATTGGACTTCCCAAAATCTCAGTAATCTCTTCCTTTATAGTCTTTAAGTAACTCCCATCTGTCACTCATATTCCAGTGACTCTGTGCTAGAGCAGGGCTGTCTAACTTCTTGACAACATAGGTTAAACTGCATGACACAATCTTATTCAAGGGCAGGATGAGGAATAATCTGTATAAAAGTATTTCATGGTAGAAAAAGTGATGGAAGAAGTGGCAGAAAGAATAACAAATATTTTCATCAGGCCAGATCTTATGCCTACCTAAGCTGATCCACAGACAGTTTGTGAAATATGGGCTAAGTCAACTGTAGACATTTAGACATCAGGATTAATGTCATCAGTTCCCTTAAATACAGGAGAGATGATTCCAACCTTATTATTTTTTGTTCAATCTGGAGCTTCCTTGCTGTGTATCATGGACTGCTATTATCAAGAAAACATTGGTGCTATCAGTACTACAAAAAGATTCTTAGAAATTCTGTTTCAGTTCACCTAGATATACACTCTGGATGCCTATTTCTAAAACCACAGATGCAGCTAGCATTACTCCCTTTGAAAATGAGTAGCAGAGAAACTGAATTATTCGGATAATCAAAAATAAGAAAGTCTTTTGCCCTTCACTCCTCATTTGACCACCCATCTCTAGAAACCACTGAACAAATGTATGTATCAGAAAGTCATTTACATAGATCACTATAGAAAAGAACTTGTGCCCCTGGACTCCAGCTTAGTCAAAGCACTTAAGCATTTGAACAGGTTTGTTAAATTCAGAAACGCATTTCAGGCCTTGGATATTATACCCAGGTCTAGGTATCTTGCTCACTTGGGTGTTAGTCAGACCTAAGTGACAGAAATATATACTCTCAATTCCACCCTGACCAGGTCCCCTTTTGTACTTCAAGCAAAGAGAATGCAAAATCCAGACAATAACTTACCTACTCTAGAAGCAATTACAGAGGCAAAGTATTAAGCTGGAAGGATTTTCTTTCCTCTAACAAGTTACAAAAAATGGAAGATTTTAGCTTCCAAAACTTTTAGTCTCACTCTGTAAAGAAACCCTGAATTCACATTCAAAGGAGTATTGAAATGGCCATTACTTTTACCAAATAAAAGATTTCAATATGCAAGCATATTGTGAAAGGAATATAGCCCATTTCAGCAGACCAGTTTTGACTGTATTCCTTTAAAATTCAACTCATCTCCAATGAATTGGGAAAAAAAATGAAATTTACATGCCAGTTGTGATTATATCAAGTTTAAAGCTTTTTAAATTGGGAATGTTGGCAGAAGACCAAAGGGAAAAATTCCACCAGTCATTTGTTATAAAAGTTCAGTTATTACCTTTTTCTCTAAATTCTCCTTTGAAACAAAACATTATCAAGCAGAAATAGTAATTTCACAGTTGGCAAGACTTGGCATTTGGTAGCAGTTCTTATAACACTGTGGAAGTACAGACTCTAACACATCCTTAGGCAGCGCAGGCCCATGTTCTTACATCCAACAGCTTCTCCTTTCTCCCAGTTGGATAGGAACGTTAAGGATCTTGTCATGCCAATGAATTTAAACGTGGCTCATTAGCAGCGTGAATTTAGCAAAGGCCAGCTTGGACACTGAGGCCCCAAGCACTCAATCATTCTGTAATGAGTGGAAGACTGACAGGAAACAAAAGACAGTGGTTCTTACAATTGTTTGCCAAAACCCTTCAGCTCTTTCTGATAAAGAGATGCTTAGGAAACAAGGCACTTCTACACAGGATAACAAAGGTGCCTGGCATCTCTCCAGGTGATAAATTTGTTTGCAATGCAGAGCTACACTCCATAAGGAATCAGCAAGTTTTCCAACAGAGCTTTTAAACACAGCCCTACACCTATAAAAAAAAATGAGGCTTTTTGATATCTTTCATGATTATATAGTTTTATGCCAAATGGCTTTGGTTGCCCTTCTGGGAGAGATTTGTTCAGATAGCGGGTATTTTCACATGCAAATATGGCTATCTCTGGAAACACAATGGGAATATCTCTTTGTTGGAGAGAAATACCCACTTATTAGGGTAAGTTCACTTTACATCAGCTTTTAGAGTTAAGATCCAAGAATGCTCATTTCATAGGCGACAATCAAAGGTAGTTTGAGGACAAGCTCAGCTGAAGACATCCGTGCTGTAAGGTGAGTAAGGTCAAGTGAGGGAAAATTCATACTAGGATTCTAAAAACTGGAAGGACGTGTTTTTGCCCCAATCTAAATACTCAAAAGGTAAAATTCACAACATTATATATATATATATAAGTAGGACCTAGACAGGTTGGAGAGGTGGGCAGAGAGGAACCTCATGAGGTTCAACAAGGACAAGTGCAGGGTCCTGCACCTGGGGAGGAATAACCCCAGACACCAGTACAGATTAGGGATTGACCTGCTGGAAAGCAGATCCACGAAGAGGGATTTGGAAGTCCTCATTGACAAGAAGTTAACCATGAGGCAGCAATGTGCCCTTGTGGCCAAGAAGGCCAATGGGATCCTGCCCTGCATCAGGAGGAGCATTGCCAGCAGCTCGAGGGAGGGGATCCTGCCCCTCTACTCAGCTCTGGTGAGGCTGCCCCTGGAGTATTAGGTGCAGTTCTTGGCTTCACAATACAAGAGGGATGTGGAGCTTCTAGAGAGGATCCAATGTAGAGCGACAAAGATGATTAAGGGACTGGAGCATCTATCGTATGAGGAAAGACTAAATGAGCTGTTTAGCCTGGAGAAGAGAAGATTGAGAGGAGATCTGATCAACATTTTCAAGTACTCGAGGAGTGATTGTAGGGAGGATGGGGCCAAACTCTTCTCGGTGGTGGCCAGTGACAGGACGAGGGGTAATGGGTACAGATTGAAACACAGGAAGTTCCATCTCGCTGTGAGGAAGAACTTCTTTGCTGTGAGGGTGACTGAGCCCTGGAACAGGTTGCCCAGAGAGGTTGTGAAGTCTCCTTCTCTGGAGATCTTCCAAACCCACATGGATGCCACCCTGTGCCACGTGCTCTAGGTGTCCCTGCTTGAGGAGGGGGGTTGGACTAGATGATCTCTAGAGGTCCCTTCCAACCTTAATCATTCTGTGATTCTGTGATAACGCTTGCAATGATAAAAAAAATAGCTTAGGAATTGGTGATATATTTTCTCAGATGTCATGGACACATTCAGACAAAAGGCACAGTAGCTTCTTCCCTCAGGAAGACTGGCAGTAATGACATCTCAGAAAGAAATTGCAAAGGCAGCTGGTCAAACAGCCGAGATGTATGCACTCTCATGTTGATTGCACATGCAAGTATAGCCACCGTGCATGACTGATACTGTGTAAGAAGCCAAAGAAAAGTCATGTTCAGGGGATGCCCAAAAAGTCAACTATGTTCTTTTTTCCAAGTTAAAACCAGTGAAGTATAGTAAATGGCATGTTTACTAGACATGGTCTTGAGTCTGCTTTTGAGCTAAAATTCTGAATCTGGAGGTTTAACATCTCCATGAGTGAAAGAGAGCCACTGAGCTGGCATGCTCAGTGGAGGGTGAGAGAGCTTTCTTGAAATTTTACCCACTTTTTTGCATCGCTTTCGCTTCTGTACAAGAAACCACAAGTATGACAATGCTAGGAAAGGTAAAAGCAATAGCACAACTTCTGTGATGTCCTTCTGCACAGCACTGAGTGCTTGATACAAAATCAACTCATCCAAGATGAAACTATCTCACAAGGACCATAGTTCATATTACCTGAAGGGCAAAATTCCCCCTGTCAGTAAAGGTCACAAGGTCTGATCATTTTGTACTGACATAGCTCTGGGATATATTTAGCTTTTTCAATGCATGCCCAAAGAATATTTGAATGATTAGCAATACTATCCTGGTACTGGAAATGTCTATTCTTCCCATTCATGGCTTCCAGTATTGAGAGAGAGCTTTTCCCTGTAGCTGACAAATTCTTTCTAGCTTCTCTTGGGGCTGTGCTAAGATATTTAGTGTTAAAATCTATGAACCTAAAATTGATTAAATGGGCCAGAAGGACTGCTGTGAGCTTCCAGTTTGTTCTGAAAACTCAGCAGTTGAGCAGAGATCATTGGGATCATCAGGATGGTTTTAACAAAGTAAAACAGAGCAGAATGGAAGGAAAAAAAAAAACTATCTAGATCAGATCTGCAAGTGTGCTTCCAGTGAGCCCTGAAATGATAGCACACTGAAGCAAAGGGTGCCTTTCTTCTTGCAATTACTGCAAGCTGGTCTTATTCAGAACATAAGACACACTGTAGAAAAAATAAAAAGATGGCACTCTACGAAATAATCATACACAGTAAAAAAAATCAGGGGAAAAAACAGATCCCATCACATCCTAACCACTTTTTCTTCTTTGATACAACTAACTTCCAACAATGGGAGTTAGTCACATACAGAAAATGGAAAACAGGCCCCAGTCTATACAAAAACTGGCATAAACAGAAATCAAGAAGGAAATATATATCTACTGACAGCTCACTTCTGTTTTGGTCCTCAGCAAGGAGGTGCATTTCTGTACTTCTTCTTTCCTCTTTGACTTGGCAAGAAACACAATTTTCTCTTTTTCTTTTTTCAAATTCAAAGTGCAGATGTTTAGTACCTTGCAACTTCTGACCTTTCAGAGGTTTGGAAGTGGCAGTTCTTAAATATGTTTCAATGAAACACTAAAAAAAATGCAGAAAACAACAAATGTCAGTATCAGAGTGCATGCAGCTTACTGTTTGTATTACTAGAACAGAAATATAAGATGAAAACAAAATATGCCTTGGTAATGTGTAGTACCTATTTCAATAAAATGAGTAGTTTCCATCAGGTATTTCAATAGTATCAATTTGAAATTTGCAGATTATAGATTTTTGTGAATTGGCAAAGGATGACAAGGATGATCACCCTTCCAACTGGCTTTCAATTGCATAGCAAAGTGGTTCCAATGCACTGAAAAAAATATCTTGAAATATGACAAAGTGTGGGACACAGAACACATCTACAGGATGAGAAGGCAGAATCCAGAGCTGGACCATGGAAGTCACCTGCAACATATTAAGAGAGACATCAAGTAGAGGAGAGAGGGGATTTTGCCACTCAGGAGAAGGCTGGCCAGACTGGAATATGTGGCTTGCTTCTGTTGTCCACACTTTGGCGACATGGAGCAAGTTCAAGGGAAGACAGTAAAATCAGCTGAGGGCTTGTGAGCCAGTTTAGCATTACAAGGCTAGACGGTTCACACTTAGTTTAAGAAAGACAAAACAAAGAGGATGTAGGTCTGAAGAGACAAACAAAGAACACACCTGGCAGAGGGCAGCATTTCTGACATGCTGACAAAGAAACTGTAAGATATATTGACTAGAGGTGAGATCAGGCAAATTCTACTTTGAAATATGATCTGCCTCCTAGCACTGAGATGTAATGTAGTCATAACAATTTACCTTTAACAGAGATGTGTTGTTTTTCCATATTATGTGCTGAAACAAAGGTTGAAACAATATGTGCTCAATGTCCACGGTGGTCCTTCCTCAACTGTGAAATTAAGTTCATCCCCATACTTCAATGGGAAAACAGGAACAACTATAACAACAGTGTTGGAAAATAGACACTAAAGTTATTGTTTGCCATTTTGAATTGTCCCAGCATAGTACATAAACAGGGAGCAAGACAGGGAGGGGCAGTCAGATTCAGCACTACTGTTTGAGCTTGGTATCACTCAGCAGAGGCTAAGAACTTCAACACAAGTTTTCAAATTGCAGTCTGTAGGATGCAGTATTAAAGTGGCAAACATACTTCTGGAGACTGGAATAGAAGCTCGCCATAGGAAAGGTCCAGGTATATGATGAAGTGTCGTTCCTGCTTTGTGTTCAGCATTTGCAGAATATTAAAGCCATTGTTACTTTTAATCAAATATTGTATCGCATTTAGGCACATCAGGATTAGAAAAGATCAATATTCTTCCAAAGCACAACTGCTAGGACATATTTGGGAGTAGATGAGGATGGTAGGGAATGTCCTGCATTGGCCTTTGTGCCATCAGAGAAAATAGAGAGAAGACAGGCATGATAATAAATGAGAACTCTAAGGAACATCGAATCATCATTCTCTTACTACACATTCTGATATTTGGTAGTTCAAATTGCTTGTCTGGATTTTGGTTGAAAAGCTATCTCCACTAAGTCTCTGAAGAACCAAAAGAGGCTTTCCATGTCACTGTCCCACTGGCTATGTCGGACCCATCCAATTTCCCATCTCTATAGGGATTTCAGGCTCTCTTGAACTCTATTCTCTGTTGTTTTCTACCTGTGCCACAAAACAATTAGTCCCATGAGGACTACAGTGCTTTAAGCTAACTGAAGTCTTCTGAGTTGTGGGGTGAAATGTAATGACCCATGATAGGCATGAAGACAGACTTTCAGTCAGATCATCTTAGAAATTTGGATAAAGGGCTGTGGCTGATACTCTGTGAATAAAATGTAATGTAGGATGATTTTCTTGCTTTTGCCAAGTAAGGAGTATACGACTTATAATATATGCAAGTGGAGCTGCTCACAGGTACAGTGCTCCCATCAGCTCTGCAATAATTTTTGAGCTCTTTTTGTAAACTATGCGTCCTAAAACTGTGCAATGCTAGCCTTTGTTGGAAGTAGGACATGCACAGTACCTGGAAGGAGTCAGCAATGAGCCTGTGAAATCCCTTGAGCACACACAGCTTCATTCTTATTAATTGAAGAAGAAGGAATTGAGCTTTTTCCAAACTTTAACTACCTTCATATCATAAGGATAGAGCACAGTTAATAGGTTTTCTCCTGGTCTTTTACACCTATACAAGCACATTAAGGATAAATGATCCTTGAAAAGCATTTCTGCATGGAGTTCATCTTTAATGTAACACTCTGATGTCACCCAAAATTTTAGTTTAGGCATGAATATGAAATCAAGGCTGAGGTAGTATTGATGGAGTTACAGAACAAATGAATTTGGTTCTCACTTCAGTTTTATATCTGATATAAAAGACAAAGTAATGTCCCAGGAAAATGGTCCAGTTTGATGTTAAGGTCTTTGGGATATGGATTTTCTTTTGCTAAAATAACATCCTGTAGCCTGATAGTTGTCCCATGCTGTCAACAGAAGACCAATAATAACACTGAGTCTCTGTTTCAATTTATCAACTCTTCATGAAAGTAGTACTACAAAACCCTTATAAATTTGATTGCAGAACATATAGGCTTAGAAACTGAGTGCTCTGCCCCTCACCCGGCCCCCCAAAAAGATCATTTTTAAAGGCTCTCAGCTATCTTGCTTTTGTCATTAGCCTGAACTAGCCAGAATATAATCCTTGAAGATCATTGGCAAGGAGATAATGCACACATGGCTCTAGCACAAGGCATGCAGGTTTCTCCTCTTCTGACCAAAGTTCAGGCTAAAACCTATTGGAATCAGTCTCCTAGAGCCAAAGAAAGCTACAGCACAGACACTCATGTCTGACCCAAATATCCTTTCTAGACAGTCCTTCTAGGACAAGATTCCTCTGACCACAGGAAACAGCTGCTTTCGGACAGGATGATTCACAGCCTAAGAAAGCTTATTTCTCTTTGCTGACTGCAAAGGAGCTGAGGGTGACAGGCAAACACCATCTAGGAACAGTGTAAGCATTGTGTTGGATTAGATGAATCCCACACCTTGTGACCTTCAGGTTAGTCTTTTAGATTTCTCTTCAAACATAGTCCCAGCCCTAGGGGAGTGCAAATATCACTACCTTAAAAGGATACAAGGAAGGTAGTGTAATTCTGAAACAGCCCTATAATAAATAACAGCCCAACCATACCTACTTCTGCCTGCAAGTAGTATTTTCCTGCTGACCTTCACCAAAAAATTTGTAAAAAATTCCAATCTGGCTTCTCTGTGCAAGCAAATTTGGTTTGCCTTTGTACCTCTCTTTCTACATCAAGGAATAATAATTTTTTTTTGTTTTTTTTTTAATCAGGATTATGGAAACAAATGTTCACAGTCACATGTAGCATAGGCCCAAGGAGCCAAGTATTCAGCAGTCTCATCCTGCGACCTTCACTGAAAACAAAATAGCTCATCACCTTGCAGTAATTGCCAAGTATCTCAGCAATATCCACAGTTTTTATTGCATTATTAGGCTAAATCTGCAGCAAGGTTTAGTCAAAAATGAAATTTTGTTATGGAATCTTTAAGCTCCTAGTGGAGTTTTGTTTTTAAAAACAATAAAAGCAACAGCAATCCAAGGATACGAAGGTATAAGGCACAAAGCCCATGTGTTAGCAAAGGAAATAGGAACAGATGACACTAAATATGCTACAGGCAGTTAGTTAGAGAAGCTTGCCAAAAACACAATGTGTTACTACACAGGAAGCCTGAGTTTAGAAGCTACAAGAGCTTGTTGAAACTGTTCTGCTGAAACGGTTTTCAATAGAAAAGAGCTTTTCAACAAAACAGACCTTTCTTTTTTTCAGTTTTTTTAAGTACATTAGTAATAAAAAAAATGTTTTTTAACCAGAAAAAGAGATAGTTTTGATGGGTTGCCAAAAATCAAAGGGATTGGGAGAGTGCTGAGCTTGTTGGTTTCCTGGCTGAAAGGCTTTAGTTGTTGGTGATGCTACAGAAATCCAAAATATTATCATTTTTCAGCCTTTTATTTTTGGCAAAATTCGGTCTCAGCAATTTGCTAGCATCAAGACAGTTCATTGGAAAAAGGATAATTTTCAAACAACTGTAGCAACAAAAGCATGACTTCCTCCTTTCTTTGCTGTTGGATACCACAGGAGAACATAATGTTTAAAACAGTAACAGTAGTGAAGGAAAAATTCTGTGCATTGTTTTTCTTTAGACTACTTGCAGTCACGGACAATTCCACATGGAACTGCAAACAGAGCAGTCTTTAATTAACAGCCTGTTCACAGGAGCTCTGCTCAACAAAAAGAGAAAGATGAAAAAGCCCCAAAATTGCATCTTCATGTTACTCTGCAAGCCCACCTAAAGAAACAGTGAACTTGCTGCCTATGTGTAAATATTGTATTTTCTAGGCTTTATACCACATTCTGCTATTCCCAAATCTTCCAGAGGAGCGACACTTGCCTCATCTTTGCTAAGACTGGTAAGGATAAATTTAGCTCTCACCCCACTTGCTCAGTTGGCTGCACCAAAGCCACCTCTGAATGAGAAAGCACGCGACTGCAACAGCACCAGCAACACGGTCACACAAAAAGCTCCAATACCCACAGGTTGGGCCCACAAGGCTTTTGCACAGGGACTGGCAAGAGCACAGGCCTCTCAGCTCACAGCTGTGAAGAAATCCTCAAAATCAAGGGCCTGGGTGACTGAATGCAGCTTTACCCCCATGCCATCTCACCTGTGTGTCTGGAGCTCTTGGGTCAGCTCTGCAGGGAGACCTTCCCATTTACTGCCAGACTCTCTGTTCCTGATACCGGGTCCTCTCTAATCTGCGTGAGAGAAAGGCATTGCTTGGATAGAGATATTAACTGAGCATCATATGTAAAAATGTGAGCAATGTGTGGAACAGTTATATATTGGTTATGACACATAATCTGGACCATGTAATACACTGAATTGAATGACATCTATGATATTCTGGAGGGGGGTGGTGGTGCATGGGTGTGTGGAGTTATGCACATTGATGATTTTTCTCAGCTTTTTCCATATGGGGAAAAACAGACAGGCATCCAAATGAAACAGCAATATTTTGCAAAAACAAAGACATTAACAATACTGATTTATAATCTTTATAGTGTGAAAAATTATAAGCACTTAATGGCCTAAGGACAGGTGACATAAAATTAATGTGTACAGAATAGGAATGGCACAGCTAGAGAAAGGGTGTGTTTAGTTAGTGCACGATTTGAATCAGCAAAAACTAGAAACGTGCTTAAACCTCTTGCATTTAGTGGAATGGTCGCAGTGTGCCTGTGAGAACATACTATGCTGTCTTTTTTTTTTTCCAAGAAACAGCAGCAGTCAGTATTTCAGGAATAAAAAAAAAATAGATCCGGTAGGAAAATCTTTTCTTTTTTTCATTTTCATAGATTAAGCATTTTGCAGTAAAGAAAAATAACTTTATTTTTTCTGTGAAAGAGGGTTTTTTTTTAAAGATTTTCAAGCTTCCCCAGAAAAACAATTTACAAAGAAAAAAGTTGCTTTTTACAGGGTCTGTTTAAAGTGCTGTATTCAGGGGCAGAATTTTTAAGATTAAAATATGGATCCATTTGGAGTACAAATCATTTCAGATATCTGATCTCATTATTGTATCTTACCTGTCCCACTCAGGTATTTAAATCACCAGTGGGTAGATTCCTAGGATAATGCTAAATAATAGGGCTCGTTGGTGAAAGAGGTCACTAGTTTGAAGTCAGTTGCCTGCCGCTCCAGAATCAGTTGAATCAGGATCTCTGAAATATCCTTTTAACTGGGGATAGGGCTCCCCTGACGTCCCTCTACTGAGACAGCAATCTCCCCTTGACCTGTTTTATGGGATTTGAAATTGCCCCCACATTTAGGAATACCTCCTCTGTGGCCAGGGCATGGGGGCCAAGCACGGCTCCTCTGCTGTTCCTGCAACAAGCAGCAAGTCCTGCTCCCATGGAAGGATTCAAATAATAGACTTTTCCAACATAATAGGATTATGGGATTTTTTTAGTGTCCTTCTGTGATTCTATCAAGCATTAGGTAGAGATATAGCTAAAAACTGACTGAGTTTTTAAGCTGGTTCTGAAAGCACACTTACTGCATATTTATAAGATAGCTTTAAAGACATGAGTCAACAAAATCTATCCCTGGTGTTCTGATTATGATGAGCTAATTAAAAAACAAAAAAAAAAAAAGACAGGGAGGTGGGCAGGGGGGTTGCCAAGAGACAACCTGAGGGCTGGAAAGCATATTGTACTGCCATGAATAGCTCTGTTTAGACAAGTAGATATAAGATACATTTGTGGTGATTTCCTTCTATTTGCGCCTAGGCAGGTTTTCTTTCCACAAAGAAGAATATGGTCTTTTATTCTCTGCGTCATTCAAGTAGTTGTGAATCCGACTTGTCCTTAGTATTGTGTGACAGCCTGCTGAGGAAATGGCCCCAAAATAATGAGGGATGGGATTCAGTGAAATATTGTTCATATTTATACTGCCATACACGTCTATACAAAGGCTCTGCAATAGCAGCCGCATTCTGCTGATCTACTCATTTTCTTCTCTGTAGACCCTGCAGAGGCACAACAGCAAAAGAAAAATAATAAAGAAACCGTTTAAAGATCAGCGACCGTGCTTGGTATGAGTATTTTTTTAAATGAGGCAGACCATGAGAACATAATGTGTCCATATAGTGCTGCACTTCATACACTCAGAGAAAAATAATTCATGAAGAGAGCATTTCCAGCCTATTAAAATATACCCACTTCCTGCTTCACCAACTCCAGTTAAGAATGGCCAGAAAGGTTAAAGATTTAATGGATGTAGAGAATGAACTTGCTGTCATTTTCAGACTCTCCCAAACATAGCCAGACAGCTGCCCATGCTGGGCATTATCACTGTCTAAATAGACTTCCTGCATTTTCCCTGATTTTTGGATAAACAAAGGGTTTGAGTCCCTAGGACTCTGTACCCCAAAACATGAAAACATGGGATTATTTTCTTGCTCTCTGTGGCAAAAATATATGCTGGTTGATTCCTGTCTTCAGTCTGATTAATTTAATTTTTCAAATCTGCATGGCCAGATTCTGCATAACTGGGAAAAGCTACTATGAATACTCCTGAGCTAACAATAGATGTTCTTCTATTTCACATCAAGGCATGTGATTGCATTCAGAATGTGAAAATTTTCAAATTTTGAAAAATGCCATCATTTTCACAACCCTGAAACACTCTGGCCTCAAAAGCTGACCATCACTCTAGCTAGTCCTGGCTCCCCAAGACTTGTCAGGCTGCTAACATATCTCAAGACAGGTTTTGTAGGACTTTCAAACTCATGACAATTCAGTCTGGAGCAAATCTCCAAAAATGAAACCCTCCTTGTGATTCACTGAAAATGCATCAAAGAGGAGACACATCCACAAGGAATTTAGATTTTTACAAATTAGCATTTTCCAACAAAGACTTGCTTTGTCAGGAAATTTCTGTCCAACTCTAATCAGGAATGCATCTGGGAATGAAATATTTTGTCAGGTCTATGTGTAAGATGGATTTAGCTAAGGAATGAAAGAGATGTGATAAGGGATCCAGAAGATCAAAGGACATAAATTAGCAGAGCATGGAAATAAGGAGCAAAAATTTTTATGCAATTGCAGTTAAACTAATTTAGCATCGCACCTGATCAGACTTTCTACAAAAGCTCATTGTTTACCAGTGATAAATGCAGTTCTAATCGAAAGGGACTGGAGAATAGAAAGGAGAGAAGACCTATGCAACCACTTTCACAGCATGTGACTTGGAACACACACTATACATGTCAGTGGTAATGGGAAGAAAGCAAGTGTTGTAATCCAGCCATTTCTACTAGTAACTCTACACTTGATTACCAGTGCAGGAGAGTATTTATCTTCAGTAAATTTAAGATAGTTCAAAAAGAGACAGAACCCTGTGGCTCCTGGGAAGCAGTCACAGGTCAGATGGACAGTAAATTTAATTTCTCAGAAGTAATGCTCTTCACCTTAAATTTTTGTCCTAGACTTTAAAAAAGGCTAAGCTCCCCAGGCATTATTTACAGGAAGGCTCAATGTCAACAATGTTTAAGTCCTCCTCCAAGCACAGGGATTTAGAATTACATCTCCTATTTTTCCAAACATTAAACTGTTGACGCTTCTGGCTTAATACTAACAATGCGGTTTCAAAGCCCCCCAAACAGAGAAGGAATTCGCCTTGAGCTCCAAAACTTCCACGACTCCAAATCTTTCCCTTGGCTCCACCTGCCTTTTCCCCTGTCACTAGCTCCATGTCTTTCTTCCCACTCCATGCAGCTTTGCTCCCTCTTCCTGAGCCCTAGACATCATTCTGCAGCAGGTTGTGATGGTTTCCCTGTTTTGACATAAACCTCCCCATGGAGACACTTACTTGAGCTGTAAGATATACATTTCCATCCAGATACTCATTACCAGAAGCTACTTGACCTGAAGCAGTGACCCTCACCACAATTTTGCAGGTTAAAGAGTATCACTCTGGAATTGTCTCTAGTCCATTGGTGGTTTGAGACATGAATTACACTACCTAAACACTACAGCTATTTGCCAAGAAGAACAACAACAGCAACAACAAAAAGAGAAAATAGTCCTTGTTTAAAATGTTGACCAAAATATTGAAGTATATAAAGCTAGGAATTTCAATTTAAACTGAACTCTTGGAGGCAACTTGCAAGAATAGAGATTTATCATGTGTTTTGCTTCTTTATTTTCTCACCTTCAGAATCACTAAGTAATTATCATAACGTATTTTGTAGCTGGAAAGCCCTGCATTTAAGTTGCTTATAGTTCTCTATTTTTCAGCCAACCAAGTAAGAATTCTAGCAGTCAGAGATCTTCCAGATCCCAATATTCACATGTTTCAAGTCTCTGGTTTGCCACATCTGGAACAAAGCAAGTTTTGGACTGAGCTGAGTATGAACAATTGTAACACGTAATATGTAATAATTGGTAGCTATAGAACCTGTGCCATCTGGATAGGCAAGGATTTACACAAGCTTTTAGTGGAAGCAGAATGAATAGAAAATTTCCATGTAGGAATACAGCTGAATCTGCATAGACATGTAGGATTTACATGAGCCATGCAAGAGAAATGCCTCATGAATTGCAATTAAAAGACTTAGTGCGTTACAAGTCCTCTTAGATACAGATGTCACATGCCCTGAGCTGGAATCAGTTTGAAGCACCAAGCACTTACTCACCTGCTGACTGATCAAAATGACTGACTCCGGGGAACAGACTGTAAAATCAATTATTCACATCTCTTGTGTTGCTATGACCTGCATAACTACCAACAGACTTGGAAAACCAAGAAAGTTTGGGCTTGATTTTAGTATGTTTATAGAGAGGACCTTTATTTTTCACTGAGTAGAAAAAATTTTTAAAAAAACACTGTTCCATTGTCAAAAACAGAAATACATGTAACTCTTAAATCTTATCAACATGTCTTCTCCCATCAGCATTCTTTCTATTCATTCCACATCTTTCACGACATTTCTTTCCTTTAACCCATACAAATGTCACTTGGACTAAGGACAATTTAGGGAATCTGTGTTTTAAATGTTTTTTTAGTTCTGGATTTCTAACATATGTTAATTATCTAGCTCCAGGGAACTGGTAACTTTCCTCATTTTTTTACTTCCACTCTGGTCAAACACTGACTGGGTGCTGACTGGGAGATAAGAATGAAAGATTGAGGAAGGCTCATCATTTCTGTTCATGTTAACTATATATCTATTCCTGTTATTTCTACTCCTACTAAAACCTATTATCTAGCCATCTCCTAGAAGAGTGCAGCTCTACAAAGTACTAATAAAAGTAAGGAAAGCTGTAGAAGAATGAACCTTTTTGGATCACATCTCTTACTGAAAGAACAGTCCGAGATAGCTATTGAAATAATAAAGATGAACCTGACCATATATAAACAGTGGTTCAAGGCAGTAAGGAAACTGCAAGGAGGTGTTTGAGGGCAGGACAGCCCTACTGCCATAGGCATAGACATATGGTTAAGCCCAGTTCGCTGCTACTCCCATTGTATCTCTCCTGAGGTGGGCTGTGCAGCTCAGGGAGGGGAGGCACACAGTTCACCGCTGCTCTTGCTGCTGGCTCTCCTGGCTCTGAAGGAGCCCAGGAGAAGCCACATGGTGTGAACACGTGCTTTGCCAGTGCTGCAAAGGATGGAAAATTACGTAAGACAGCATAACACAGAGATACACTCCCCCTCCCCTTCCCTGGAGAGCACGGAAAATGGTGTACAGGTGTTTCTTGTTGAGTGGGATGCCTCTTGTATTGCCTCAAGTAAACGGTGGCTGTATTTAGAAACACTTCAGAAAAGTGGTGCCTGCTTGTTTTGGCTGTCATGGGTCTTGAAGGGAGCTGAGCTGGTAGCAAGGCTGCATGCAGCCTGGGAAAAGGCATGCTAAAGCTTAAGTGCTTGAGGTACTTGAGGAATCGCACTTGTCCAAGCACCTCAGGTCGCCGGCCTTTGCAGCCCCACTTCTGGTGGTAGCCAGACAGGCCTCTAGCTAAAGGAGAGAACAGGAACATGCTGGTGACAATGGAGCAAGAGCAGGTGACCAAAGGGAACTTCGGTGGGCCCCCAATTCAGGAGCACACTGCTGCCCAGGTGCAGAAATTCAACCTGGGATGTAACCAGAGCAGGCAAACAGACTTGCCATCTCATACACACACATATGAGAGGAGGTTGATGTGATGACAACTTATTCACAGATGGGGAAAATTAATTAAAAAGAAAAAAAAATGTTCATTTTTTTTCCTCTAGTGACATTCTGTGACATCCACTAACTTTAAAAATAGATGCCATAGCAAAGATTTATACTTAATGTTTTGGATGTCACAGAGGGAAGCAAAAGGAAGCTAATGTGAAGTAAGAAACTTTGGGAGTGATGAGGAGTATTTATCCAAGGATGAAGATGTTGGAGCTTAATTCAGCTTGAGCTAGCTTAACTGGAAAAGAAGGCATTAGTTCACACTTTTTCAGTGCAGATATCATTCCATGCACACCAGAGCAAGTTCTACAAGACTGTGGAAATGAGTGAAGGCAGTCTCTGATGAAACCAGGTCAAGGAAGAGAGATAGTGGAGAAGGTATTACAATGTTAAATTTGGCTTTGGGTAGATTGATGATTTTTTTTTAACTAGTGCTACCATCTCTAGAGGTCCCTCTAACCCTAAGCATCCTGTGATTCTGTGATTCTGGGATTTCAGTAGAAATATACTCTCTGCTTTCTTCTGTGTAACAACTAAGTCCTGATACATATCAGTTGCCTGTCATAAATTAAATATGTGCAGTAGTGTAATCAAAGTTCTAGTAATTTCTTAATAAATCATTGTTTAAAGTGATTTGTTAATAAATGCAAACATTTTTAAGTCCTGTAATCACCAGAAAACCCATTCCAGTTCTGTTTTCCCTTGAGAAGTTATTTCAGTGCACATAACAGTACATACTGTCCAGAAGAAGAGCACTAGTTTACTTTGTGTGCCTTGTTCAAGCAAAATTTCCGTTAAACCTGGCAAAGCAGTTTTCTGCAGTATTCATTAACACCATTGGACAAGCTTGGGTATACAAAGATCACTGAGGGCATATTATTGTTCTCTTTTCCATTTCTCTTGCATGCATTTTTTGCAAACATTTTCCCACTCTGAATTTCACCACTGCTGCAGACTGATGACACAGTAGTTCAATCCCTCCTATGCTCATTTCTGAGGTAATTTTCTTGCATTACAGAGACATTTTCATCCACATTTTTGAGAGCCCTGTGTGGAGCAGATAACCCAGAAATCTTTCGTTCTTGCTTCAGGCAAAAATGGGTATGTTTGTGACAGCCTACCTGTGAAGTCTGGGTAAATCTCTCCTCCGTGTTCAGGATAGGATGTATCCTTAGGTACACTAATGCCTGATGACAGTTTATCTGTGGTCTATTTCAGACAATTTTGCCCTAGAATATATTTCCAACAGGCCTTGTTATGGCTTGTGAATGCAGATTGCTACTGAGTCAATGCTCTCTACCAGCATAAGTACACCAAATTAGGCATTGCAAGCAATAGAGAAGTTCTGGAAGGCTTCAAAATAGAGGGTTTTGGAAATGGATCCATGTAAAATGCAATATTTACACACCCAACGAAGGATATGTTTTTCAGTTCGATGCCCTAACCTTAAAAACCTGGAAAGCCTGTGAACTTGCGCCAGACTAGGTCTGGCTTCCATATCCATCACAAGTATAGTATCTGCAAAGCATATTGTGGTTTACTTTATTCTCCTTTTGTCTGCTGAATTGCTGCTAAGTTTAGTTTAATATGTTTCTGGACTAATTTAATAGACAATTTCTATCTATAACATATTTATGAAAGAGTTCAAAGTGGCTGGTGTTCAGAAAAAAAAATGGAAAGAAATCCTACACTGTCATTGTTTGCTTTTGATCCTCAAGCTTACTGAGTTTGTCACAGCAAAAAAATTAGTGGGAAAATTGATCCTCCCTCCTACTTAAAAATAGATATATGTCACTGTCTTTTGGGGTAATAGTTCCTTTTCTTACACAGTTTTGTAACAGAGTTGTTGATTCCCTCCATCCAGTCATGTAAAAGAAAGTTACAATATTAATATTAAAACCTATAACTAATTGGGTCACCTAGTAAGTAACAGAAAAAAAAATCCACCTTGTTCCCTGAGGGTACTGCATGGTTCTGAGACCTTCTTTGCCTGGATAGCTTTCACAAACCACCAAGTGACACCCCTTCTCTTCTCTGTATCATCTGGATGACTTTTATCTTTGTACATCTCTCTAGCTGCAACAGGAATAAAAGCAACTCAGTGGCACAAAGTCAAAATTCAAAGCTCAGAGAGGCAAAGCGCAGCCTAAAGCAAATCCACCTCTGTTTTCTTTATGACTCTATGAAGCACAGTCATCAAAGCAGCACTAATATGACCACCCAACTTGAGTCATACCTCCTGCTTCTCAGCTCATTTGAATGCTCTGTGCTTGGAGAATGCACAAGGACATGACATTTGAGGACCTGAATGAAATGAAAATAGGAAAAATATTCCCGTTAGCTCTCTTCATCTTACTGAACACTTGCATCCCCTGAACAGTCAGCAGCACGCTCTGGAAGCACACAGGAGAGATTTAGCTTCAGGCCACGGTTTTCTCCTCTGGGCTTCTCCTGGGAAAATGCTGCTCTAGATTTAAATCATGGCATTTTGAACAGGACCCCCTGCTGATTCAGCAGTTCAGCATTTGCCTGGCTTCCTCCTTTCCCCGGCCTCTCCTGCCACCTTCCTAGCCTGTTCTGGCCTTGCCCCAACACAGCCCGAAGGAAAGGGGATTGCAGCCTCCAGCGATGCAGTCCTCCACTAGGAGGACTAGCACCCTGCCACTAGGGGTGCTGTCCTCTCTGCTTCCACCGCCCCCAGGCCGGGCTGGACACTTCTGCGCACTCTGCCACCACCTAGTGCAAAAGAGCACAAAAGCATTTAAATGTGAAGTGATTTGCATTCACATTCACCACGGCCTGGGCGGAAGTGAAGAATTAAAACAACAAAAAATCAAGGACAGTATCCTCGCTTGCAGAGGAAATAGCTGTCTTGCCTGAAGAATCAAGGCCAAGAGTAAGGCTGGGACTAAGAGAAAGAAGAAGAAGGGACACACAAAGGGATATGCATTAAAACCACAGCACCACTAGATCTCCCTCCATATGAATCTTTCCCTCTAATCCCTAAATGTTCCCGAACCCACAAGAAGAGAAGCAAGTTTGTTCAACAATGGATTCCATCTGCTGCAGCCCAAGGCCACCCTGGCCCCCAAACTCTCTCCAAACTAACAAAAAAAAATGGTGTGGAAAATATATGAAATGTCCGTATGCTCCCAGTGAGGCACAACTCCTTTAGACTGGGAAGCAGTCCAAAGAAGAGGGCCTGGCCCTTCCTTGAGTGTCAGAGCAAGGAGGCCTTTAAACACCATGTCTGGCCTCTTCTCAAGACCTTGCAAGCCACAATGCTGCACTGGCACACAGCACCAAGATGCTCAAGATGAACCCACCAAGCCAACCCAGTGAGCCAGCAGAGTTGCTACATCACTTTAGTTCAGAGCCAGTTGGCACTTGCATAGTCATTATCATACTGGCAAGGGTTCAGGAAGAAGTGTGTCAGAACCCACTATACAGGACATGGCAGAAGGTGGACAAGAAAAGAAAAGAAAAGAACAAAAGTACAAGAAAAGAAAAGAAAAGAGAAAAGAAGTATCCCCACTGAGGCTAACTACAGAGCAGTTTGCCTCCATACAGCTAGGTAGCTTGGTCTGCTTAACCAGCATTTCCAGGGGCTTTATCTGCAGGGTTATCTGTGGGGTTAGCTGCAGAAAAGCCTCAGCTTGTCTGCAGAGACAAGGAGTCCTCCAGAGCCTCTGCAGATCAGGACTGCATGGCCAGATCTGACCAGTATGGCAGCTTATCTCTGCTGTTTCTTGTGAGGAGCCTTCCAGCCTGTCCTGGCCTCATACAAAAACAACAGTGAACACAGTGCAGAATTTCAGAAAAATTCCAGTTATACACAAGCTAAACAATTGTACAATATTCAGCCACTCCCTGAGTGCCTCGTTCAAGAAGTTGGCATTGCCCATGTGAAGGGCTCATTCACCTGTTAGCTCCAGCTGCTCCACGTTCTGGGACTGAACATATCGGAAAGTAGAGCTGCTGCCCAAACCTTTTCAAACAAGAGAGTTGCCCCAGCCCCCAAACCATCCAGCCCACTGCACAGAATTCAGATGTGCCCCCTCAACAGTGTCTATTGCTGCAGTTAGAGTGCCCTGTGATGATGGGATGGACCATCTAATGGAGAACTGTCTTGAACTGTATCTGCCCTCTGCTTCTGGTTTGAGAGTTGCATAGGGGATGCTGTACCGTTCTTTGCATTGTCAGCTCTCCAACTAGAAGGCTTCTCTGGATTAGGTGACTTGCTGTGCTGGTAAACTCTGACACTCACAGTGGCCTGACTTTGATTCTTTGAGATTCGACTCAAGTTTTCAATCAGATTTTGATCTCAGCATCCAAGAAGTGCATGATTGTGATTAATCTAAGGTTACAGAGTCTTTATGTCTATCCTCTTTCTCCATTCTCATTTTTCTGTGCTCAGCTTTTATGTGAAGTGAATGATTCTTCACATTTCCATAATGCGGTTTCATATATTGGCTCTTCTGCTTCAGTTTGGTGAACAGTATTTAATGTCCTATGCTTCAGAACCAGCTGCAGACAGAAATAAAGCTACTTTCTGACAACTGGGCTTCCAGTAAGACTTAGTTGGGACTTGTAGACACAGAAAAGAGCACTGCTTGAATCTTCTCCAGATTTAAATCTTCTCTTCCACACTTCCAACATCTTTTAATTGCCATTCCTTCACCATTTCTGTGACTCTGTGATTTCTTTCCTTCTCATATTTTCTTTTGTTTTTGCTTCCCAAACTCAGAAATTTAGTAAGCTGTCAAATCTAATAGACACCTGTATCAGTCAGCCTCAGAGCCTTATATAACATGAAAACTAACCACAAACAGTGCCACATGCTACCACATCTTAAAGGTAAATTACTACAATCTGAAAGCCCTGGGAAACCTGACTTTTGAGCCAAATCACTTTAGAGATCAATTATTTAAGCTCCCGGTTCATTGCTAGCCTACCTGAGACTTATGCATACACACGTATGTGACACACACACAGTGAAACCAGCATTTCAGATCTCAGAAATGTTGTATCTTAGGGTCTCCTAAGTGAACAGTAGAAAACCAGGGGAGAGTAGGTGCACATAACAGTGCACCTTGGCTCTTGGCTCACACCAGTGCACTAAAGAAATTGCCAGTGGACCAAAGGACTTGCTTAGGCATATCAAGGCACCACTTGCTAGTAGAAGCAGTTCAGTTCTATGACAATTTCTGTGATGGAAAATTTATCTCGCATAAAAGTGTTAACTTTCATCCATTGGTTTCCTCAGAAAGGAAGATACTGCACTGAGAACTGGCAACTGCTGCTGGCAACTTAGCATTGGCAGCAGGTCGAAGCGTTACTAGCAGGTTGTGGGAGGTGATCCTGCCCCTCTACACAGCTCTGGTGAGGCCTCACTTGAAGTATCGGGTGCAGTTCTGGGCTCCCCAGTAGAAGAAGGACGTGGAGCTTCTAGAGAGGGTCCAGCATAGAGCCACAAGGATGATTAAGGGACTGGAGCATCTATCGCATGAGGAAAGACTAAGCGAGCTGGGCCTGTTTAGTCTGGAGAAGAGAGGACTGAGAGAAGATTTGATCAATATGTTCAAGTATCTGAGGGGTGATTGTAGGGAGGATGGGGCCAGGCTCTTCTCTGTGGTGGCCAGTGACAGGAAGAGGGATAATGGGTGTAAGTTGAAACATAGGTAGTTTAATCTTCATATGAGGAAGAACTTCTTTGCTGTGAGAGTGACAGAGCCCTGGAACAGGCTGCCCAGAGAGGTTGTGAAGTCTCCTTCTCTGGAGATCTTCCAAACCTGTGTGGACGTCACCCTGTGCCACGTGCTCTAGGTGTCCCTGCTTGTGCAGGGAGGTTGGACTAGGTGATCTATAGAGGTCCCTTCCAACTGTAATCATTCTGTGATTCTGTGATTCTGTGAAAAATTGCCAATAGACCTCCTTCTGATTAGTAACGCTTCCCTTTTTTTCTGTATTTGCACATCTTCCTCCTCAACTCTTTCCTGTACACTTGCCTTTAGCATCCAAGATCCAGTGTAAATATAGAGAAAGCAGGCTCCTAGTTGCCCAGCAGGCTGTTAGCAGCAGCAATGGGCATGGCCCATACAGGCAGCTTTTGCTTATTTCTCCTTCATCTGTAGTTCTCATGCCTCAGAGAGACAGTCCTTAGAGTGGCAACCGTGTGAGACAACACATTAAATTCTCCAATTTACAGCCCACACAGACCCAGCCCAATCCTTCAAACCTCCATGAAACCTGTAATGATGTTTCCATCCAGTCTTTCCATCCAAAGTTCCCAAACAGTGTCTTAAAATTCTCAGTAATTTCTCTTCACAAAATCTATTCTTCTGTCATAGCAAAATTGCTTTTGCCTATTATATTTGGTTTTGCCTCTAAACAGAAGTAGAGGTACTTACGAGGAAAGAGTTTTTTATATTAAAACATTTGAAGAACCTCTCTTGTTTAGTCATGCAAAATGAAGGTTTAGTGAGAATATAACTGCCCTCTCCAAATACATTATGGAAATATATTCCATTGGAGCAGAGTCTAAAGGCAGTGTTAAGAGAAGAATAAGTGATTATAAATTAGCCAGCAATAAATTTAAACACAGTGAAGTTTAATATCACCAAAGCAAAGTCTTCCAGCAAAATGGATAATGGCAGAAAAACTTGTTTTTTTTCATGAAAGATTGCTTGGACCATTTATGAAAGGCACTGTATGATGTGAATCTTTGCAATAGCAAGGGATCACGGTGGCAGAGACTCAGTTCTGTATTTATACTGAGGTGCTGTATTCATTTTCTAGGAAGATTTACAACAGGATGAGCTCAGTATGAAAATGTCATTAAGAAAACAGTATTTTTGTTTTGTTTTGTTACCCTAAAAAAAGAATATGGGACAAAATACAACAAAACCTGCACTTTGAGACTCTCTTTAAAGCCACCCCCAAAAGGCCATTCTGAGTAAGAAGTCATTTAAAGTACCCACTAGGCTTCCAGCACAATTTTATTTGACCTTTTAATGAAAGAATAACATGTATAAGGCAAATGATTTTAGCTGATCACCTGGGTGAGTGCTTAAAGCAGCTCTCTGTATAACCTAACCAGCCCATTGTCCAAAGCGTAATGTTAAGCTTTATGTTTTATGAATGTATGCCTCAAGCACATTTTGGAATTTGTCTTTATGCCCATTCTGATTGCATACTTTTTTTAGTGAATGCACAAACTAGCTTGTCTCAAATATCTGGTAAGCAAACCAGGCAACTCCAGCTAAAGAAACTGCAAAAAACTCTTTGATTTCCAAAGAAAACATATCACATATCACTGGAAACAATAGCTGTTCCCTTCCTTTTGTGGAAAATGAAAAGGAAATTAATAAATCTTTTTTCTTCATTTTTTATTATAATACAGGTAAAGAGATCTCTATCCCTATGTTTGTGTGTTTACTATGACATAGGAGCACAATGAAACTTCATAATAAAAAAGTATGCAGCTAACAGAAGCAGCAATTCTTCTCTTTTAGCAGCCAGGGAGGAGGACTGGCCCATAGTCAGGTGCAAAGGAACCAAATGTGTGCACCTCGAGTGCATGACAAGCCTCAGCTGCCTCACTCTGGCACTGGGATCATGATCCAGCACCCACTGACATTAGCCGGAGGTTTTCCTTTCCTTTCATTCCCAGGCAGCCAAACAGGTATGTTCTACTGAAACAGCTGAGGCTCATGAGGGCAGAAGATAAAATCACCTCAAGGATTAGACATACCTTTGAAATGGCAACTTTCCATTACTTTCTAAGTTAAAAGTAACTTTTTTTTTCGCCTGAGTTTTCCCTCAGTGAACTCTTCAGGATGAGCTTATGTATTTGTTGTCACACAGAAGCACAAAGACCATATCTCTGTGGCTAGGATATATCTCCACTTAGAAAGTATCTGAGAGCAACCTTACTCCTTAGCAACAAGGATCATCTAGATTTACTGACTGTCATTAAACTTCAGGACAAGTACTCTAGCACATGTTGGGGTTTTGGACTCCCATTATTCAAACAATGGAACATACTGAATAGGACCATAGATCTGTATACATTACTTCGTAACGCCACAAAGATGTGTAGAAGTGCTGGCACAGAGGACCTGATAGCCACTTTGTGTGCAGATATGAGAGGACTAGTTTGCACAGGCACTGAGGTAATCGCATGGACTGAACCCTCAGGAGGTGGAGACCATCCTTAACTCCAGGAGAAACCAGGAATCATCTTGCTTGCCCTGGAATTTCTCTCAGTGGCAAACCAAGGCATCACAAAGTGGAAATTTTGGAGATTTGCTTCAAAAATACTTTGTAGGCCATCTCTAAAACACCTTCCTCTTTTCTCATTGCCTTGTGCCTACCCCCAAAGTAACTGAACTGTTGTTCTGACATAAATATATTCATTAGTAACAACAAATTTTCTTGATTGAACTGAAAGCCCCATTGCATTCACATCTATCCATCTCCACACTCGTGTTTGTTTTCTGAGGTTGTATTGTTTTAAGTAATGATTCCTACAATGGAAAATAGGAGAGAAAAACACAGAAGGATCAGAATTTTAAAGTCCATGCTGTGCTACAGGACTCTCTCCAAGACTTAACCTTAGCAGAATTATTTTCATTTAACATCTAAGCTTTCCATTGCTGCCAAATTAGGTAAGCATTGTATATGAATTTAACTAAAGAAAATGTGGGAGCACACTCTACATGTGACTCACCCATCATGCATAATTAGAGGTATTAAGCTAATAAATGTTATTTTGAAATACGAAAAATAACTGTAAAAACATTTTTAAAACCTTCAGTTGAGAATGTTATAAAAATGAAGAGAAAGGAGGAGGGGAAAACTCTCTATTGTTCATTTTAAGCTCCTAGGGAAAAAAAAATCAAGTAATCTATTTGCCTCAATTTATTCTGCGCCTATTTCTTCCAGCACCTCAGGTCAGCAACCTCATTCTCTCTGAGGAGAGCCCAGAAGATTCCTCAGAAGCACTTCTGCTAAAAGGCTATCCTGCATGATGGAAAAACTCTGTCAGGTCCCACATGTGACTCTGCAATCACACAATTTTCTCTCTTTTCTTTATATACACAAGAACTTGTGCTGCAGAAACCAGGCACAGGTGGCCAATAACTCAAGGCAAAAGAAAAGAACATATAATTCTGCCTCAAACAGTCTAGAGCCCTTTTTTAATTAAAGAATTCAACACTGACTGCCAATTAAAAGGAATTGCAGAAACAGTTTGGTAATTATTTAAAGAATACAATTACATTGCTCACTCTGATGTTTAAGCTTTCTTTAAGATGATCCAACAGGACCTCAGAGAGTGCTATAAGGACCATCAAAATGGTATATTTAAAATGAGTTTCAGCAGAGCTCAGGGCCAGGAAACTGCAGGTTTATGTCAATGACTTGAAAAAACAGAGAGCCTTGCCAGGAGGGAGTCTCTGAGTTCACCTACCAACGAATGCACCTGCCAAGAATAATAGAAATAATAATAAAAATAAAAATGCAAAACCATGAAAGTTAGCAACTTGTGTTGACAGGGCTTCGGTAAAATTTCAAACAGAGGGGCTCTATCACTAAGTCTTCCCACTGAGCAACATTTATAGTTATTACTTTCTTGCTGCTGGCAGCAAGCCTTTATAGACGTTTTGAGAATACATCCAATATAGGAAGTGGCCTGTTGTTTTTTCTTTCTTCCAGCTACATTATTGATATTTCAGGAGAGTAATTGAACTTCTCAGCACTAACTTGTTTTCTCCATGAACTACTATCCCCTGTTGATAAGCATGTTTTCAGGGTATATACTAAAGCAACTGTAAATCCTATGCCTAAATGGCACTTGTATTTTATCAGCCTTCACAGAAGAAAAAAATGGTATCCTTGCTGTAAAACATCTGACAGTATTTAAACTGTATGTCTCAATGCTTTCTCACACATATACATACACTCTCATACACATCTCATTAAAGCCTTTTTTTTAAAAATGAAGTTCAAAATTCACACTGCAGTCACTGAATCAATCCTACCCAGGCCAGCTGTTTTCTTAATTCTGCTATAAACATAGAGTGCCACAGGCGACATTAACACTGGAAACAGGTATCTATAATAAGGAATCCAAACAAAATAATCCAAAATAATTTCAAGGTGGAAAGCACAGTCTGGAGGAACAGAAACAGAAGTGAATCCACCGTCACCACACAGCACCAGGCAAGTCTCTAATACTGCCTGAGATTGAAGCCTGGGTGGATGACTTCCTGGGCGAGTGCGCTCAGCTAGAGCACTAAATCTAATTCCCACTCCATGCCTTGGTTCCTACGTGCACTCCGACTGGCCACACAGCACACCGCAGCATGTACCCAGGCAAGACAAGCAAGGAACAAAGATCCCAGCAAGAAAATATCGACATGTTCGTTGTCAGCTTTCTGCTTCGGTTGCTTTTGATTTAAAGTGGAAAAGTCATAGGCTTAGCTCCTCAAAGGAAATAGCATCTCTACAGCTAGTTAAAGGACAGGAATACTCCCCCTGGCAACTTGCATGGAAAACTAGGAGGGGTTTCCACTGGGGAAAAAAAAAAAAAGTTTAATTTTTTCCAGTTAGGTCCATTCCTTATGTACCATGGCTGAAGTATAGCAGTATCACCATAGGGTGCCCTGATCTCCAAACTCTATACAGGCTCAGAGGCTCAGATCCTGCATATGATCACAGGCAACCCTGCCTTGAGTCCTCATAGTAGATAGGCTGCCAATAAACTGCAGCAAACACACAGCAGGGAACACTGGCCATGTACAGGGTTACAGTTTTACCAAGCTAGTGACAGCGGATAATAAGGAAGAGAAATTTCCAGAACTCATGATTGGCTTCCTGAGCTTTAAAGCTATGAGCAGTGGCAGGAGAGTGGGTGGGTTTCTGCACGTTGTGTGCATGCAGAATATGATTCTTCTGGTGCTACCAAATGGAAGTGGGGAACAGGGCACTTCCAAACAGTGAGGGGAGAAAGAAGATATTCATACATCAGTTAGTTAGATGTCAAATTAAAATAACATAGAAAAACACAAGTGTTCATAAATATTGGTCATAGAGGATAATATTAACACAGTGCTTAGCAGCTGTTGACCTTTTTAATGGATTCATTTTGTGCTTACTTTCCAAAGAATGTTTGCAGCCTGATGCTAAGTTCTTATGGACAGCAAATACTCAAAATTGTTTTCACTTTTAACATGCACAGGAGGCATATGCCCACATGAGACTAACTTGGCTAAGTCGTAGTTGAGTAATCAAGTCAGTAGGACGAAATATTTCAAAAGAGAGATGAGAAACACTTTAATAAGAAATACAGGAACATTCTGAACTACTCCTGGACTTACTGTGAGCCAATAATGAGGCTAAATTCTTTTAATAAACTATTTATTGTGCAGTACACATTTGCCTGGTGTGGCAATCCATGGTGATCCATAGTCTCTTTCCTTGAAGTAAACAAGCACGTTGCCAAGTGGGTTTCCTCTGCAGTGAAGACCTGACTTTGCACGTGCTGAGGACTGTAGCAAGCATAAAAATGCTCAGTTAAGCATTGCAATTTACTCAGTCAACCTCTTAAGCACCTGCCAGGAAGAAGTGTAGAGGTGGAAAACACAAACAGATTTTTCTGGAGGAAAAAAAAAATGTTCAAGGAGAAATTACCAGTACCAGAAGAAGGGAGGGTGCAGTCCTATTTCCATCGTGGGCCACAAGAGCAAAGCACATGAGCCTGCTAAAATCCCAATAAACCCATGACCACTGGCCACAAGGTCCAGCCTAGCTCCAGGAAGAGGGGAGCCCACAAACCTGTGGCACCAGCTGAGTTTTGCTGGTCGCCAGGTGATTCAGCTGAACCTACTGGGGTGGGATTGCTGATCCCCACTGGCCAAGCAGTGGCCAGTGAGCATAGCAGTGAGAGATGGTTGGCTGCCAGGCATCCATCACCAGCACTAGCCCTGTGCATGCCCTGCCAGCCCTGCACCCTGGGCAGCCACAGGAAACCACATCTCATCAAACAGAAAACCCAAAATGCCAAGCGGAAATTCCCAGTCAAGGCTGACCACAGGGTGACACCAGTAAAGGACACCATCCAGTGGCATCAATCCCCACTCTTTTGTGCAAGCTAAAGTAAGAAAAGGTGTTGTAAAAATATTTTAAAGAAAATTCACCATCCCTTGAAGGTGATACATTAAGGCCTACTCCTGCATCAATTTAATATTGAAATAAAAAACAAAAATGTTGCCATTTTATGTGGCTAAAGAGGGTGTAAAGGAGAGTAGGATTAGGCCCTCAGCTCTGGGCATATCGGGCAACTTCACATTTGAGAAGAATGAACTTAACAATCAATTAATACATCCAGTCATCCCTCCCACAGGAAAACAGGTACTTGTGTTGCTGGGGTGCTCTTCAGGGTAATGAAACAGCTACCACTTTAATGAAATGGCACCACACAGTCATGAGGATCACCTTCAGGCTTAGTACTGCAGTTCTCCAAGAATTGTTAAACTCAGCTGCTACATCAATACGCATTAGAACTGCCAATAGATATGTCATAAATACGTATAAGAGCTGCTACCCTGTGTAAGCATCAACAGGCACTGGCAAAAGAGAAAAAGCTGCAGAAGAGCCCTTACATCCACGAAGAATGGTTGTATCCATGCTGCACCTACTAAACATTCAGAAGCACTGTTGCTCTTTAGCTAGGCTACTATAAATCTGCCCAGGCTCCTGGGGAAGAGCATTGGCCATTTTCATACTCTTGATTTATTTGGACATCTGAGAACTACAAGGCTTGTTTAGGAGATAATTGGAACAACCTCCAAACAATGTTCCCTCTAAAATATCGCCCACAATTGCCTGTAACCCCAGCTGGAGGTTTAGAAATGTGACTGGTTTTCTACAGTGTCAGCTTGAAAGTTTTTGTGTACTGATTTAGAGGGCAATCCCTTATGAGAAAACGGTTCTATTTTTCTCCATGAAAGAAATAAACTCTGCACTGTATTAATGGTTCTAAAATTTTTTTTTAAATCCTTTCTTTCCTTCCCACCCAACCTTTCTTCTTTTGAATCCTTTTATAACTATACAATACTTAGTCTGAAAAACCTCTGCGTGTGAAACAGGATCTTTGAGGTAAAGCATAATTTAGGCATATAAGGCAGCTGTTACTTTTTTTTTCCGTAAATTTCACTTCCAAAAATTGGAATGTGTTGTTTCATTGTTCCTTTGCGTAAAGACATGCTCTATATAATCACAAACTTAAATGAAAGATTCACAAACTGCTTGGTAGTGGGTAATCTGAAGTTTGTTCCGAATAAGCTTTTTAATGAATAAAAAACCTCCCAGAATGTGTTGATGTCAGTGTAAGAACTCATCTGTCAAGCAACCAGCATAAAGTTACTAAATACAGATCCTGTATGTAAGCTGATGTTTATTTTTACTAATATCTCCAGGCAATCCCTAAGGGCCTACCCATATACTGTCTCTTGTCAGTATGTGTCATCCTGGGCTCAGAGTAAGTAGCGGTATTTAGACTTCTGTACACTTTTGAAAAGGCTGACTAGAATAAGCAGCTTTCTACAAGGTTTGTTTGCATTAGTGTGTACTGGTTGTGCACATTATTTAATAGGTGAGCAAAATATGGAAATTTTCATCAAGGAGTTTGTCAGTCTACCTGGGAGTTATTTAATGGCACTGACATCCAAAAAAAGCCATTTCAAAAATGGTTTCTGCCTAATATCCCAAGGTCTCAAAAACTGTCTGCGGATCAACTATAGGTCATCCCTCTATTGGAAAGAAAAAAAGAGTTGAGATGTCTGGATCTTCCAAAATCAATCTGCTTTGATTCACAAGAAACATTTTGTTCTCTTGGCACGAGACACACAAGGCTATAGATGACATTCAAAGATTTACCCATTTGGTAGTGAAATTATGCCTAGTAATTTGGCAATAAATATTTATCATCTCTCAATTTTGGCCTCCCTTCAGGGAGGTTGTGTTTGTTCAAGTTCTGAGCTGAGAAAAACATCTACTACCATATCATTAATAACAAAGCTGTGGCATAGCTTAAGTAATAGATAAAACACAACTTTGTCCATCTGTAAAATTCTGTTAATGAGCATTACATCCAATAAGAATCCTTTAGACTATTCTTGGAGATTCCTGTTGTGGCTGCAATTCTTAAAGCATTTTAAAATGCACAAGCAACATACTGACCACAGGCCAGAAGCTCTGTGGTGGAGGTGCACTGGCTAATACTTGTACAACCTGCTCTAATTTTTTCAAGGAGAAGTTAAGGATAAATTTGAGAAACTCGAAGGCAGCAAAATAATTTAGAAGTGGATGCACTCACTCTATAGGGGAAAAAGAGATAATGAAGTGAGACTATGAAAGGCATTATTTAGCCTCCAAGAGTCATCATAATTTCTAAGGTTAGAAAATGGTTTCTGATACATTTCTTGCAGTAGGTAAAAATCAAGGAACAATCAAAAATTTCTATTGACTATTAATAAATGTCTTACCTATGTAGAATTTGATCCTGCTATGGGAACCAACTAAACGAGTATTTGGGACACTCCTCTTCCAACCCCCAGATGTTAATCAGCACATTTAAGCATAACAGCTAGGAAATTCAAAAACTTCCCAGAAATTCAATTTGGAAGGCTCCTGTAACAATCAAATACTCAGATCTGAAGTCAAACCTCTTTTTTGCAGATCGGTCCACTGCCTCAAGCCAGTCCATATCCCATCTGTGCAGAGACTAGCCAGGGCATTCTTGGGCCTTGCATTAATTAATTAAGTGCATTGGGTGCCCTAATGCACAGTTACACCCCAACTGTAATTAAAGAAACAAACTTGATTTTCAAGTTATGACTCAACTTAAGTCCCATAGCTCTTGCCAGATCTATCATTAACATCAGCAGCCTTTTCTGCAACTGATTCTCCAAGTAAGACTTCCTTTGTATATTGTGGGGTTGGAAGAATCCTCTTGGATTCCAGAGATCCTGCTGATTTTTTTTATCGTTTTCCATTTTCTGGCATTGGTTAAGCAGCCCACTGTCTCAGGCTGCTCTTTTCCTTTTTATTATTATCACACAATACCTCTATTTTATGTCTTCATATGTTATTACACATTTCACTATAAACCTTTACAATTCTTAACATGGTCTCTTTGTGTCATTGCAAAAGGGAAGAACAATAATGAAAGAGTTTGGAAATCATGATCTGAAAGGAGGAGTAAAGAAATCAGGCTTCTTTTCTAAGTAAAGTTATGAAAAAATTGCTTAGAAGTCTTTTAAGATCAAATTAAATGGGCAGTGACATTATCTGATTCCAGTTCCAAGGACAGATCTCTGAAATTGCCTCAGCCCTGTATTTTTCTGTTTTCTGTAGTTTATCCTCAAAATCTTCACTGTAGAAATAACAGAAAAAAAAAAGTGCAACTACAACCCTTTTTGGGAATACCCTTTTTGAGAAACATATGTGACTTTTCAGTATGACACTAATTGCATGGGTGTGTTTTGATATGCTACAGTGCCCAACTCTCAAAATTAAACCTCACTACACCCCAGTGGCATGTAGGCTCCCAGCTCATTTCAGGGAAATTCTCAAAGGCCATAGTAGAATGGCTGTTAAGTAGAAGTGACAGTCATAAGGACTTGTGCACTTAAATCCTTTGGATGCTTTTGAAAATCTTTGCCTTGATTTTCATTCCTGCAGTGTCACAGTGACATCCAGTGGTCAGTAAGATTACTCCTAAACTGGGCTCTGACCCTACCAAATTTCAAGGGCGTCCTTACCTATATAAACTATAAGCCAAGGCATGTGTTTCATGCCTATATGTTGTCACAGAACTGGTGCTTGACTAAGCATTGACTCTGTGTTTGAAAAACTCAAGAGAACTGTCAGAGGTGAAAAGTGGGTTCTCCTATTTTGCTATTATGGATCTACCTCATTCCCTAACTTCCTCTTTCCATAACTTGTCCTGTTTGTACAAGTTATCTGAGGCTGCGCAAAATTTATGGGGTCCTTAATTTGCTAATAAATAGGAGTAGTTATAGCTTAGTTATAGCTTAGAAGTCTACATAGTTAGATCTAGACCAAGAAAAGGACTCAGCCCTTTATGCTCTGCACTGCACACAGACTACTAAACCACACAAATCAAGCTAGTAATATCAGGTCACCTATAAGACTACTAGTCTTGCAGTAGTTGTGGTATTCACACGCAAGTGGTTTCATCAGAAGAGAACTGCAAGACTAAGTGCAGAAACTGGTGAAGTGGCTGTGCCCAGGAGGAGAGGAGGAAAACCTCTAATGAGAAGTCATAGTGCAACAGGGAGATAATCAGTAAGCAGTTACTAGAAGAAAGGGCAGGGGAATAGGGCTGAGAGTAGATCAAAAGTCTTTGTCACTCATGGCCAAAACCAGTAGCTGACAGCACCATGGAGGGGAAGAGTTGAGCTAGGGCAGTGCTGCTAGAGGAGAAAGGATAGGATGGACAGAAAAGGTGAGGGAAAAGGAGACAAGAATAACAAAGAGCCCAAACCCCACACGACACAGTCCCCTAAGGAATCCCCCCAAACTGTCATGCACAGGGGAGGAGGCTGCCTCAGTCTACATCCTCACTTGAGGTGTTGGCAGTGTATTTTCAGAACACTTGAACAGGGAAAAAAAACAGCCTGCAAAAGAGAATGGGCCCTAAATATGAAAATAAAATAATATAAATAATTCCCTATATTGCCACGTTACCTGTCACAACCAAGAGATACTAAGGGATGAGTGAACAGACCAATAGAAGTCCTGGTGGCAAAGTCACACTGCTAGTGTTAACTCCTCCCCTCAGACTGGCAGCAGGAGTCAGAGAGACTCCCTATTGCATGAAGAGGTGGTGTGAGCTTGACATGGCTGAGAGATAGGAGCTCCAGGGATGCTAAAGCTGCCAAAAAGAAGCTTTACTTTTTAACATAATGATAATAGTGCATACGCTCCTGTATTCCTATATTCCTGTTGTGGAAACAAATGCTTTTATTCTGAAATCTTGCTTGGTGAAAAACCTGGGTCTGAGTGATTTGGTTTAGCAGGTGATACTCACCTACAGAAGATACTTACCCTATACCTCACACCCCTACACATACGTCATGAGAAGAGAGGACAAAAGCTTAGCAATGCTAAACGTCAAGGAGATTTAACAGCAAGGATATGGGATATGAGAGTAGGACAGAGGGAGGGACAGACTGGAGATATGATCTCTGATGTTGGAGGAAGAAAAGAAAGACTGTTGTGATGGTAGATGTGGGATTTGGATTTATACACAGAAGAGGAGGAGAAAAGATGAGGTTGAGGAAGACAGACGTCCACCTTCAGCAGCTTGAAAATGTAACGGCAGAAAAAAAGTACTATCCAAAAAGGGAGATAGGAGAGGAGAGAAGGAAAATGAATGCAGAAGCAGCAGGTACAAAGAACAAACATAAAACTAAGATGAAAAAAGAGAGGATAATATTCTAAAAGATATAGTTAACTATGTATAGTTGATTATACATAGTTGAAAAGATATCCAGATTCACATGGATCCTCTAGAATACATGCTTTTAGAAAATAGAAGCCCAAGTAAGGAATTCTAGTTATTTTTCTATTCCCAGCTCTGCTATAGCCTTCCTGCTGTCTAGTTTACTTATCTGTAAGATGAGCATATTAGTAATCATGCTCCCCACAAGGGTCTTATGTTAATTAATGTTTGAAGAAATGCTTTGAGATATTCAGATGAAATAATGCTACTCTAAGTATATAAGAAAACATTGCTTCTATTTTCAAATGCTCTTTACATCACTTCACTTTACAAATCTTTGAGGTACTGTCTCCCTAGAATAGCTCTATAGGAAGATGCATACATATAATAAAATCAGCTTATAAAGCAGACTTCCTTTTCAGGTTTCTATTAAACAAATTTGCTCTTATTAAATAAAATGTGAACTTCAAGGTTTTATCATTACATTATATCTATAAATATAATACATAACACATAATACACATACATCTTCAGATGAACCTTAACTTTCTACAAGACTCTTTGAAGGTGTCAGTACTACAGGTATAATCATCTAGAACGTATCAACTCAAAGCAGAGCTAACTAAGCACGCAGCAAAGAGATAGTCCTAGCCCTTTTCAAAGTTTGGCAGTGACTCCACACCGTTCTGCCCTCTTCCTTCACAGGAATTTCTTGCTCTCTGTAAGACAGTCATGTTGAAATATAATGGAGAAGTAAAGCTTTTAGAGGAAGAACATTGGGTAGAGAGTCATGTCCTGATTTGCTTTACAGATCCCTACAAATTTCATCAAGAGGTCTTCTCATCTGTTTTAAGAAATTAGGGTCAGAGCCAGAGTGTAGAAAACTCTGCTATTAAAGCTCCTACTCTGGACTACTAGATTAAAACTCTTTCTGCAAAGCGTGCTCATTTTGGATAATGGCGTAAACTCTTATGACAGGACAATATCTGTGAGAATTTAACTGTTCAGTTCAGGTACTTAGCAGAACTATGGCTCTTTTCTTTGCTTGGTGGATTCATGATATGAACTTTCTCCTCTTGCCATTTTCCACTATGTTTCATACTGTCACAAAGAGACATCAGGCAATTATGGGGGGAACTGTTCATGTTGCAGAAGGAATTGCCTTTTAGCAGTGGCTCCTGAAGTGTGCTTTGGGAAAGCATTTCCTTGAGAAATCACAAATTCTTCTCTCTCTGGGTCTGAATGAAACTGAGCTGAAGAACCATAGGGCTGAAACTGCCCAATAGTATTGGTTTAAAGAAAAATGAACAGATATACAAGATGTCCCTAACAGTTTATTTGTTTGATGAAATACATGGAATTTCATTGTTTTATGCTTATTATTACAACCTTTAAGATTGCAAAGGAGAAGGAGGTATTTTCTTAAAAAGGGAAGGGGAGAGTTAATTGTACGCAGAGACATGTCCAAAAGAGGTAACAGTCAGGCTAAATGACTTGCTGCCATCTATCGACCATGTACCTTATGGTGTCTGAGATTTTTTTGATAGGCTTCTGAGCAAGCAATAAAATCTTGTAGCACATCAATACAAGAAAAGTTATCTTTGTATGAGGATATCAAAAACCTTTTATATGCTCTCATCCTGCCTCAGCACATTTCTGAACTTTCACTGAAATCTCTCACTTGGTATTTGCACATTTTTAGACTTAAAACAGCTGCCTCTCCTTCCACATCAAAATCTGTAAGAGGTGAAGCCATCTACTTTCAAGGACATCACACTAATGTTTGCTGTGCTTGACAAATGACTGTGCTCCTACAAAATTCTGGCCCCTTCTCTAAGGCAAAATGAAGTAAAATAGCATCATACCTTCCTCACAGAATTATTGTCATGTCTCCAAATGAACCCTTTTTACGTGTTTATTTGCCAAGGCTTTAAAATAACAAATTGCATCTTTATAACAAAATTGTCTCCTGGGAATAATAGGCTTAGGCATGATTTCTGATAGAGCAAAAGCTCCTCTACATGATAACAACAGCTTGCAGCAAGAAAAAGAAGTGTGATCATTCTGGAGGTTTCCATTAGACAACAGTCACTGCTGTAAGAAATTAATGGATTTTTACGCTGTCAAGGTACCCCATTTAAAGAGTGTTTTGTTACCCTTAGTTGTTGACTATAGTAAAAGTAACAAGTTGAAAGACAACTATTTCCCTTAAGATTTGGGCAGACAGGCCTCTCAGGATACAATTATGCATCAGCTAAGCTGTGTTTTATAAAGAGCAGAGAGCCACCAGCAGGTTAAGATATTCATTTGTCTCCAATAAGCATTTCTTCAGACAGCTTTCAACACCACCAAGGGTGATTCATCTCACATCAGTCCTAGAGGTGAATAGTTACGCAACAAATGAAGCAACACTGACTTAGCATCAACAACCAAAAAAAAGTAGCTATTACTGTTTCCTTTACTCTGGTACGTAAGAGACGAGCACGGCTTACTGGACCTTGTCTTCTCAGTGACACTTGCCTTTTAGTCTAAAGAAATATCTCTGCCCGTATAAAAATACAAATAAGTGATCAAAAGCAGAATTCATCCATTCACTAAATATCTTCACAGTCAAGAGGAAAAAACTGTAAAACATGGTATAAGGCAGCACAAAAGGAGGCTCAATAACCTAGGCACTGCCAATTGCAGTAATACAAAGAAGCAAATACACTGAGTTTACTTCAGTGGAGAGACTCCAACAGAATAGTGGTACGTAGTCAAATAGACGGAGGCTTTATTACTGCAAGTTCCCTAAAGTCTGGCAAGTATTGATATCTCCTGCCCTGAAACAAGCATTATGCATGCTTGAAATATGGGACACTTCAATATTTGACATTAGGTGTTATATGGAGCCCAAGCACTAGGACCATAAATCATTTTCCCTGCTACGTTTACAGTCTAGGGAGTAGAAACCCTCTTTCTCCCCTCTCTACTTTAAGCTTATGCAGAATGCTTTAGGGCACATGGAGCAATAAAGACAATTTATATTGGCACACTTGTATTGTTTTCTCTCCTCCAACTTGCTCCTTAAATGGTTCGTTTTTCTTATTAGTGCCTCACAACATCCTTGATCAGAATTGCCTTTTCCACTAGAGTCAGCAGCAACCCTGACCAGCATTCCCTTCCCTGGTGAAAGAAAATAGAAATCTCCCTCTTTGCAGAAGGAAAATGAAGTCCAAGTCCCTGGTTTTATACCACTCCATCAATTCCCCTGATTTTGGTGGGCAATGAAATAGGGAAATGAAAACAGCTTTTATCTCCAAAAACAGAAAGCCAAAGATGAGCTGTCAGTGGTGGAGACACACCTGTGGGAGCAAGGTGTGAGTCCCTTGAAAAGTCTCCAAGCAAGCAGCTACTCTAAGAAACATAGATGTTCACCTTCTTCCTAAACCTGACAGCATGTACTCACTGCTTCCTAAAGCCAATTTTCACAGGCACATTGGGAGAAGAAAGAACCTTTCTCACCTGTCTGCCAGAAAAAAACGACCATTCGCTTTGCAGCAGTAACTGTGCTAGCTATGATGGTCAGGAAAACCCAACGAAGGAAGCCAGGCAGCTGGTTGCATCCTTTCTCCATGGTCTCAGACCAGTGTTAGAGGTTGTGAGACAGAACTGAGGTAATCCAAAGAGGCACACTCTTCCTTTCAGCCACCTAAGTAGCACTGAAGGAGAAAACTGGACAGAGAAATCTCTGGGAGATTTGGCTTTAGTTCTTTAAATTTCTTTGGAGAAGAAAAGACTGCAAACTATTAAGATGGACTAGATTTGGTCAGCCCATATTTATCAGGCACAGATAATAAAATTCCCTGCTTTGGTATATCATCTACTTGCCCTAGAGAATCAGAAATCTCCTTTTCTATAATCACTCCACATACTTCTGAGTTTTGGGTTTTGTTGTTTTTTTTTGTTTGGTTTTTTTTTTGGACTGGGGAAGAACAATGTATCCCAGCATGTTCAAAAGCATTACCAGTTTGGCCTTAGCAAGCACAATAACGTGATCATTGTATGACTCACGAAGAGTGCTATTTCTTTTCATTTGCTCTCTTCAGTGAAGTCATAGTTGCTACAGAGGTTTCACTGACATAACACAAAGTAAAGCCTGAATTGCCATAGCATATGAGAGCAGTGGGAAGTATCTCTTTATAAGTTACCTCTATAGGAAAACTGTCTGTGCTATATAACCAAGCAAAGAGATACAATACAGCAAACCAGTTGAGTTTTTAGGAAAAAAAAAAAAAAAAAAGAAGCATGATTTCTAAGTGACTGAGCTGAAATTATCAGCACTCACACTTCAATACCCTATACGTTTTCATTCCTTGGATAACGCTAAACAGCACAGCTGTCAAAACGGTTATAATTTAAAGTGAGCATTCAGAATGCAATGTTCTATATTGGTACTGTTGCTGAGGCTAAACTTTAGGTGATAATTATAATGTTGACAATCTGAGATGAAACAATATCACAGAAAGCGTTTGAAAATACAAACAATTAATATGTAAAAACAAAATTCTTTACAAAACTGTCATATAGAAGACAGATATAAACATGAAATCATTATTTAGAATCAAGAAATCAATCTTGCAAAACATTTAAAAAATGCAGAACTCACATTACATGCTAATAAGGATAATATTTTGAAATAATTACTGAATCAATAGAACAAATCTCTGAAGTCACAGAATCACAGAAAAAAAGTGGGAAAAATGAAACATATCCCTCTTCTGAAAACTTTTAAATGAAACACAAAAATTTGATTACTAATGTTCAGCATTTATCAGTCCTTCATCTATAAAACATAAAATAATGGATATATCAGAAGGTAATTCGAAAAACACTAGTCCCCACAGCCTCCCCCCACCCACCATTGTATAGTGTCCAGTTTCTCTTATCTTGGACTATTGACCAAAAAGAGGACTTAGCCTGCAAATAAAGTTGGACATAAATGAGCACTGGGAAAGTTCATGGACCCCAGAGACTAGATGCCACTAGACAGGATGATGCTCCAATGCACAGCTAATTCCAAGGAATTTAGTGGTTCAGCTTGTGAAGCTCCCATTTGATATGAACAATGGCTAAAAATCTGACCCCTTAATGAATATTGTTATTATGCACCAGGTAATTTGCCCATTAAATCTCATTTTTACCAGCCACTGAGACAGCTGAAAACTGTGAGGTCAAAAAATTACCTAATAAATTAAATGAACCACAGTAATATTCAGTAATGTATCTAGAGAATGATATTTATCTAGCTGCAATAGACATACAAGTTGGTCCCAAAGAATAACATTTTTAGACATATATAAGTGGATTAAGTGTTGACTTTTGAAACTTTCAAAAAAACCTTCAAGAAACCAAAATACAGCTTCCATGTCCCCACATCCTGTTGCCTACAACGGCAAGCAGATCAGCCCACAATTACTTAGTGATGGCAGAAAAGATTATTGAACCACACTGGATTTGCATATGAAGGTCAGAAGGGGCTGAACCTTGGCTCTCAGACAAAATGGGCTTCACAAGCAATTCAAGTGCAGCTCCTATGCCTGAGTCATGCCACAAAAACAGCAGCAAGTTTGTGTTGGTGCAAAGGCTACTGGCAATTCCAATCCAAAACACTATGCAATGAAGCAAGGGAATAGAGAGAGCTCTACCAGCATCTTTGCCAGCTCTTTGCCACTTCTGGAGACCTTCTTATTTTCAGTTCATTTCAATATGTGGCTGGTACAGCTTGTGAAGCTCTTGGCCAGAAGATATTGGTAGACAGACAAAGGGAATTTTGCCATCCCTGGAGTGAGTGGGCATTAATAGCATATACATTTTAATAACAAGAGACAAGTACAGTCAAGATGAGTTGGTGGCCCTCTACCAGAAAACCAAATCTCTTTATGTGAATGCACCAGCTAAGAAAGTGTACTCGCAGGGCTATATGGCTTTCATCCCCTGAACCTCCAGGTATGTTTTCTCAAGACACACTTTGCTGGATCACTGATGTTAGTATAGAATGAAATTGCCTCCTGGGTTCAAGGAAACAAGAAATGAACCTCTAATGCACAACTGAATTCTCACCATTACAAATGCAGCTGAAGAGGAGATGGGCAGATACCGCTGCTCCAGTTCAGCTTTTCTGTGACTTTTACTTGTGAGACTTGCTTTACTGATGCTATTTGGACATTTGTCTCTGGAAAGATGTGCCTAATTGCAGGCTGCACTGCACCAAGCCAAGTTTATGCACCAGATCTTGCCGAGGGGTCAAGTGAGCTGTCAGACAGGCAAGAGGTGAAGGAGGGGGCATAATCCTGCAAAGTGGAGTAATTAACTGCTGGGTTTCTATGTTTACCTCTTACTTGGCAAATATCATGAATACTGTTGTAACAAAAGCAATTGGGCAATAAAAGGTTCTTGTATAGTGAAGTCCTGAGAGAGTTTGTATTTCTTCCAGTATATTGGCATTTCTTTAGATCTATCTTGTTTGTAAATTCTCAGTCTACGGAAGAGAAAGGTAGAAGTCCTCTACTCATCTTGACCAGCAGGTGATTCTTACCAAAGAAACAGCTCACCCTGCTGGTTAATCGTTTCAAAAGCTTTCAAGTGATTTAATGTGGCATCGAGTTTGACTCACTTTATTATTTCTGATGGAAGACCTTATTCATTTCAGAGCTAATGGGTGAGAGTTAACTCACATTCTTCCATCTCCAGTGACAAGAAAATAACTTAAAATTGGTTTATTTAAGAAATACATTGAAAACAAAAAAAAAATGGAATGAAGCACCAAAGTATAAATCATGAGCAGAATTTATGGCAAGGAAAAGTGATGTTCCCGCAAAAGAAAACGAAAAAAGAAACCACTTGCCTCCAATAGCTAATAGTGTAAGTGCTATTCAGAAAGCAGTTACAGCCTTTCTGCCAGTACTAGAGCACCTCCATGCACAGTCTGAACCTATATTCTACTGTAAGTGCCTCAGTGATTAAAACCCCATTGTCCATAAAGCTGAGCAGCAGGAGATGCTGGTTCTAAGCAAGTAGACAGGTTATCTGTTTGACAACAGCTTACAATAGGTAGCAGACACAAATTATTATTCCTTTGGTACTTACTGTCATAAGAGTTGCTGCGAAGGCAAATTATTTGGTAACCCTGCACATATGATTATAGCATCACATCAGAAGCACTCTCGTTATAAAAGAAGTGCCTTCTTGATCATAATCCCTTATTTGCAGATACACATGATGTTTTGTTGGGAAGAGGAACCATTCAGTGGCTTGAAATTTACCATTATTCACAGATTTATGGATTTTTTTTTTACAGGTAGCGTACTGATTCTTGAGACAGGTGAGCACAAGAGAATATTTTTTCAATCCTTTAGAAATACCACAGTCTCAGAATTTGAGTAACTAGAGACAACCTTTAAAGTTTCCAGTGTGATTCTTGGATCACTCACGATGCAACTGTAATCCTGCTCCAAAGCAGCAACCGAGGAGCACTTTGGCTTGCATGGAATGGAGAAACCTGAGGAAACGAATTCTCAGCATGCTCAAATTTACATTGATAACAGAATCTGGCAGTGCTAGGTTAGGAGTGAGAATAAGAGGAACACAAATCACACCTTCATCTAATTTTTCAGGTGTGTCAAGATTAGCCCTGCCACACTTGAAAATGGTGCCCTCAGAACCAGCCAGGAATCTATTACCAGTCAAGACAGATTTCTCAGTCACAAGCAGGGGCACTGGTTTCACTCTCACAACATCATGTAGCTTTGAAACATTGCGCAAACTTAAATATAAACTAAAAAAAACTATATGCATAGTTAAATCTTTGCAGTACTTGCAGTAACCCCTGTCATGATGAGCAAAAATAGAGCAGGTAGATGAGATAGTAACAAAGATGCATCACATCTTATTGCCTGCCCTTAAAAGACTACTGGATTTGACAATAGCTGAACAGTCAAAAGCTAGCCCACGACTATCAGATTAGTATAACTGTTAATTACAGACGCTTGGAAAGAATCCACAGCTTTAACCACAAGAATGGAGTTTACTTACCATAATTGACAGGAAGTCTATACACAATATCTGTCTTCCAAATTCTGGGTCAGTATGGAAACAACCTGGGCAACACTTGTCAAAAATGGTAGGAAAAAAAAAGCATTTTGGTGCTCCTGCAGTAAGAGAAGGGAGGGGTATATATGGACACATGTGTGAACACAAGGACATCTAGATGGAGAGCAGGGAATAGAATGAATTTCATTGTCTGACTTATGTTTCTGAGCTGGAATATGCTCCTAGTTTTGGGGATGCTACTACTTCTAATTTCTCTGGAAATGTATTGAAGGACAGTAATTTCTCCCAGGTGGCCTTTTACCCTAGAGCCCATTTAATGTGTCTTACTGACCCTGTAAAATTGTTTTGCTGCAAAATCTCCAGCAATTCTAATTCTTTCTTTTTACTTAAGCCCCATGAAGTGATGAAAGCCTTTCTTGTACAAAATGTCATACAGATAAAATTCAAATTAGAAAAATAAAAGGAAGGAAAGAAATTAAGAGAATTGAATTTTTTTTTCAGTGTCTCTAACTTACCAGCATGAATTGGTTACTAGTGGAGGATGATGGATGACACTTAAGAAACAGGCTGGGTGCAGAAAAAGAAGAGTCACTGTGACTGAAAGAGAGACACAGCATGTTATTTCGTTAATACTTCAAATAGATACTACCAACACAGACACTGAGTATTCTGACCCTTTTTCTGCCAACAAAAGAAATCACTGACATGGTGGTCTGTTGGTTTAGGTACTGACATAAATCTCACTGGATTAAAATGCAGTCTTTTCATTGCCTTTAGTTAGGAATAAAACCTAGAGACAAGCTAAAGAGTAGAAAATGCAGATTCTGATTTGACTTGTGGGAAGGTGGAATACTTCTGCTTTCAGTTTCCCCACTTATTTTCAGATTCCCAAATGAATCTCCTCGTCATATTTTTAATTTAATTTCTGTGCTGATTTAGAAGCACAAAATGAAATGATATATCATTTCTAAAGACCTCAGAGCACTTTACAAATGATCTATGCATCATTATCTCCAGTTCACCAGTAAAGAAGCTGAGACATAACAGGAGAACAAGATTCACCCCAGATCCTACACACATAGTAGTGCCATGCTGAATTACATCACAGCAGACGGAGTCAGCCCTAAACCATGGCCACTATGGTAGGTGTGCAACTCTTACCTGCACCTTCCTGGACACACTGTCTAAACCGACTGCCAGCATTTATCATGTTTAACTCAAACACAAACAGGCAGGGTAGGTGTGGAGAACGCATCCAGAGTGCAAAACAGTCCTTTCTGTCAGGTTTCCAGATAAAATTCTTGATTGTCTTGCAGCAAGAAGCGACTTCAGTCTATTCAGGTAGTTGTCCACAATATCAAGGCCAATTCATGTAGGTCATGCATAGCATGTGTTTTTAAAACACACAGTTTATCATTAAGGGTTCTTAAAATTAATAAAAATACTGTGTTCTACTGAAATCTCTTCAGATGGCAACAGCATGTGTTTACATTTCCCTTTTAATCTGGCTTCTCAGCAGACAGATGCCATAAAGCGCTAGAGGATGCAATGCATGCTGCAGAAGGTTGAACATCAAAAGTGGAAACAGCAACTTGCTCAATCACTTGCTCTCTCCCCAATTTGTAGAAGAGATTGGAGTTGTTGCTTCCCCACTTTAGTAAGGTACTTAGCTTGAACTAAAGCTGATGCATATACAAGCTGTGGTTATATTGAGTTATGTGCTGTGGTTGGGGTGCAAAAGAACAGATTTGACCTGATTGGTCAGGCAAAAGCTTTTTGTGGAAGCTCACATATGTCTATCAGATGTTTTATGAAGAAAGAATGATAAATGATGCAGCACTTGTGAGATTAAGAGGCATTTCGTGGTTATATTCCATGTCACGTTCAAAATGATTCTTCCATTCTGAAAGGCTGGGGCTGTGCGGACTTTGTGGGACATGATGACTTCAGCAAGAACTGAATTGCAACTTGGCATGTCGTGGAGGATGTCCTGAAAAAGATGTGCCTAAGTGTTCAAGCAACAAATGTCTTAAATTTTCCAGCTTCTAACAGTGAAAAATATTTTGCTGTGAAATGACCAGAGATACAGCTGTTAATGACATTGCTTTCAGGGTTTTTCTGTAATAGTTAATGCCAGTGACACTAATGATTTTGCACTAGCACAGACTTTGAAACAGACTTTCTGTTCTCCAAGATCAACATATTAAATACGGCATCAGATTAGGCCATTCAGTTTTAAGAGAGGGAAGGGAAAGGGGAAAAAAAGAGAGAGGAGAGGAGAGGAGAGGAGAGGAGAGATTTTTGAAACCAGATTTTTGAAGTGTAGGGATTCTCAGTGTTATCTGTAAATTAGAAAACACCTTTGTGAAAAGATTTTATGTTTTTATCTTTATGATGAAATGCAAGTTAACTACAAAATCTAGTTTACTGCATAGACAGTCTTTTTCTGAATAACTTTGGGGTTGACTGTGCATCTGCCCAATTTTATGATGCCAATTTATAGGACAACAAGAAATAATTAGATCAAGACCACCAATCTGTCCTGACAGCTAAACAATAGTTGGATAATAATTTACAGTCATTTCAAATGTCCCGGATTTGAATTGGTGACCCACAAGAGAGGAGACTAAAATCTCAATGTGAGTCATCCCAGCTTTATTGTAGTTAATGATTTTCTGCTGTTTATTTGAATTCAAATGAAGACTCACTGAAATTCTTGCTTTGCAACTAGTTTCACCATAAAAATATGAGCAGTCGGACAAATGTTGAGCATTTTTACAGTCTATGTAGTAGGCAGCAGTTTCTTCTCACTCAAGTCCATTCACAACTGAAGACCCCATGGCTCCTGATTTCCCCACAGCAAAAAGAGTGTATCTAACCATGCCAGTAGGCAGTACAAATTTGAGACAGGGTACATCATTTTCCACAAGCAAGTCTGACAAATGGGGAATAAACACAACAGAACCACAGGATCTGTTCTACAGCTCACAGGCACCATCAGCAGCAGCCACATTTTTTATTTTAATAATTCAATGTAAAAATGGAATCAATATCTTTAGCCACAGTTCTGGGTTCCCGGTCCTGGACTAATTTTGAATTCAACAAGTACCAACCAATCACAGAAGATTTTCTGACATCAAGTTTGAGGCTGGTTGCACAAAACAAACAAAAGCCAGGAGTCTGGGACTGGAGGAGTGTGATCTTTAAAGGCTTTTGAGAAAAAAAAAAAAAAAAACTGTTGCTATAATTTTGACAACATAATTTAGAGGCTTTTATATAGAGCAATCTACACCTCCGCCCCTCTCCACCTCACCTCCCCCTCTGGTATTGTCTTGCCTGTCAATTATTGGAAGAAGAGCCTGTTCTTTAAAAGGCTTTTAAATGATTATAAATTATTTGGAATATCATCTAAAAGCTCTCGAAAGAAAGAACACTACCCCCTCACATACACACGAAAGTATTTATTTGTATTGTCAACTTAAATGTGCAGGAGTAATGTGAGAGTATGACTGGCTAGCAATATCGTCGATCGGCAGCTGCACTGACCTTGGGCTTGAGCTTGTCATAGAAAGACATGATGTCACAGTGTCCATTTCCTTTGGCACTTGCAATACTGTGAGGATTGAATAGAAAGAGTGAGAGAATTTGGGCCATGACAATACAGTAAGCACTGTTGCTGTTAATGTATGCATACCAGCAAGCAAAGTAAGCCAGCTGCACCATTTTGTCAAGTAAGCAACTTTGTTTTTAATGTAGGGTTTGTTTGCTCTGATACATAACAGACATACTCTAGTTCCTTCAAACCATCACTCTGACTGGCATTGAGAGATATTGTATTATAAATTTTACATTATAATAGTGTTTACTGGCGGAATAAATTGCATATCTGTATTGAAGTGATGGAAAAAAGACATCACTCATTATCACATTCAGCAGCATGCTGAATGCAGCAGTGAACAGTGGTAATCGTGCCAGCTAAAGTGATTTTACCTGTGAAAAGTTGTTCAGATGTAAGTGTCAGAGATAGCTAACGTCTTATATGAAGCACAGATATTTCCTATTTGTTTTAAGAAGGACTTTACAATCTATTGATAATGCACGTTTCCTCTATGCAATATATGTTAAAGGTATAAAAATGTTGCAATTTTTTTCCATTTTTCTTCAAAACACCCCTTTATCTCCATAATTCCTATCTTACATGTTGCCAGCTGCTATTATTCATCCTTTTAAGTGACCTCACATGGATTAGACTTATACATTTAGCATAAATGTCCCTAAACAATCCATTCCCAGTTCTCCTGATCACCCTTAAAATGGTTTCTGAGACACCACTCTTCTTAAGACAGATTCACACCACACATGAGGGATTTTCATCTTCTAATTTATCTTCTGGTGTAGGTATGGGGAGAAGAGCTGATTGATTGACTTCTCTTTTTTCACCCGGCTACCTCTGCCTACTAGTAGACTTGTAGGGTGGGATTCACTAGGGCACCTGTCTTGGGTCTGTCATAACTGTTCACCTCATGCAGAGGTCTTGAATAACCTCGAGACAAAGTCAAGGGCATTGTCTGTGTGACCAAGTTAAGCGGTGATCTCCAATATCCATAGTGGAAGTAGCCCTATACTTGGAACATTTTTTTTTCCTCTTGATGTGTTTTTGAAGAGTCAAACTCCTTTTAATAAGCACTGTATTCTCCTCTTTGTCTGCTATAGGACATACCTCTCCAACATGTGGGTGTAATTCAAAAACTGCAGTTCAAGCCAGTTGCTGGTCCTAATACTAAGTTTCTGTTGACAAACAATAAGGAACATAGCACTTCTGTGTGACTGAGTTGATGTTTAACAGGGAAACACTCCTCCACAGAATCACAAGACAGACTTGGAATTAAAATAATTTTCAAAGCAAATTGTAGGTGAAAAACAAAAGAAGATAGATTGAAAATTGGAAGTAATGGGAAAATAAAGATGAGGTGTTAGTGCTACCTAATTGTTTTCCTTTTTTTCATAATAAAAATGATTATCTCTCTAAATGTATGTCACCCATGCATTTATCTGCATTTCTGTTTGTCTGTCATTTACCTGTCTTCCACCTGCCTGAAAGTAACTACCTATTTGGAAAAGCAAGTTAAATTGTCTTCCTCAGGGAAGGGAGGGGAGAGAGATAAAAAGGAGAGAGAAAAAAGATGAAAAATCTTGGTGTAATCTGAATAGCAATGAAGCAAAAGCTACTCCTTGATGTGCCTATGAATCCTGTAAATGAAGTGGCCCTTGAATTAAATTAATTTAAAATCTGGCAAATATTACTCGGCATGTTTGTCAATGTGCTGTATAATTATTAATTTGTTCATTGAGGCAACTATATAAATAAATAGAAAGCAGAACGCCATGATTAAACTAACACTAGAAATCCAGGGTCAAGGAGCCCTGTTATACAGGGATCTAAATAGCTTTCCCAGGTCCTATTTTTACATCTCCATACAGATCTGCAGGTCTGTAACTGCGAATTAATTGGCACACATTTAGATGCCAACAGAGCTTTTGTATTCTCAGTGCACATTTTGTCTTCTCAGAGTGAGATGTTAGTAATGGAGGTTTTAATATTACCCCTAGGGGAGCACCAGAAAATCTTAACAATTTCCTTCACTAGAGTATTTTCATTAGAGCTAAATGCTGTGCAATTTACATTTGAAATCAGGTGTAGGGTAAGTATAATGTGACAAGACATGTTGCAATGTTAGATTTTTTTTTGTTCAAATGTTCCTTATTTACTGCAATATACCCTCAAAAGATAAGCATGCAATTAAAATAAATATCTTGATTTTTAACCACTCCTAATTGGACTGTTATTGGATAATAGGAGTACAAAATAGAATCTGGTTTATAAGGACCCAAAACACAAGATTAAAATATTACTCTATTTAAACAAAAACGTTTCAAGCAAAACTGATTCTGTGCAGCAGAAATGAGTTCATCATAAGTAAATCAGACACAAACCCCTTCCTTTGTAGTACTAATTCAACCTTACAGTGCTTAAAATGCCAAGACCTCTGCATGACTCACATTAAAAAAAAAAAAACCTACTTTTTCCAACACAAAACTACCAAACAAAAAGAAATGAACTGTTATAGAAATCCTAATAAGAATCCAATGCAACAGAGATCCTAGAGGACTAGAGCCAAAAAAGGACTGACAAGTGGCTGAGGCTGAATTTAGGTACTAGGTCGAATATGAAATTCTATTGTGCTGTTGCTTGTATCTCAAAGCACTCATATTCCATCACTGACTTACTTTTTCATAGAAACAAAAGAAGAAAATGCATGCTTAAAAGAGGTTCAATCATATCAGGCCTCCTTCATGCCAAAATTTAATCACAGGATCCACCATGTGAATATTTCTCCACCTAAAACCCCAAAAGACTCAGTCAGACCAGAGTAATCACTGAAGAGGATCCATACAGAAGGGAGGTAATTGCAATAACTGCCTTTTGGTCACCCTAGAGACCCCTAAAATTGATGAAACCAAACCATTGCAAAGAGACCTGCCAAGGCCAGGAAGCAATGATCCACTATTCCGCTAGTCCGCTATTCTCTAAAATTACAGCCAGCCTCAAGACCAGCAACAAGCCACGTGATGATGAAGGAGGTCCCAATGCAAAGGTTTCAGACTTGGAGAGTGGGAATGGTTGCAGGAGTCCCTAGACATGGACTGCACACAACCTTCTCGGTGCCTTCTCCTTTACATAGACAGGCTAGCAAGAAGCCATAAAAACTTCAGATAACTTTGGAGGGCAAAAATAGGCCTCTTCCATCCTTCACACACACCATACCCTCTCCAACCGATGGCAGATCAGCTCCTACCTAAGGGAAAGGGATCAAGGCATAGTATACTGCCTACTACAGAGTGCACAGACTCACACCTTGGATGGATAGGACCAACCTTTCAAATCTTAGACACTACTCATAAAAAAAAAAAAAAAGGCTGACAACCACAGTGCACTCTCAAATGCCCACACTGGCACTCATGAGGAAGGGAACCTTCTGAGGAACCTTCTGAGGAAGGGTGATTACAAAAGTTTAAAAAGTTCAAGTTACAACTGAAACTCTAGAAAAAAAATAGTAAAATTTAGTACATGGGTCTTTTAAAAGCACTTACCAAATATAATTATTTCTCAGAGTAGCAATAAATGTTTGTGAAGTCTCCGTGAGCTGACAGATATTTTTGAAGTTTTCACTACCATGCAGATATTTCATGAATGGTTATGAAATTTGTGCAGATTAAGAAATCTCTGGTTATTACCTTGTCTTTGCACAACAAAAGCATGGGTAAGAACCAAAGCACTTGGCACCTTGGTTAGATGCTGAGTTAGGATCTTGAACCTTGTAGTTATAGGTAGTTCAGAGAATAAAATGTGAGCAGTAAGAAGTAAAGACCTTGAAGAGCTCCTAAATATTAAGCAGAAGGGAGAAGAGGGGAATGAGAAAGGGATCAAAACTAGGATCAAAAAGATATCTCCAGTTTATGGAGACATGAAGAGCTGAGGACTCAAATGATTCTGTACACTGCAAAGGCCTATTAGACTGTTAGCTTTCATGCCTCTGCTGCTACTGCTCTCCTCATTGACTGAACTAGCCATTTAATTGTGGAAGGCTCTCAGGTAGACCAAGCAAGATTTCCCCTTCATAAATCCACACTGACTTCTCACAGCCATCTTCTTGTCCTTCATATGTTTGAAAATGGTTTCCAGGATTATCTGCTCTATCGCCAACACAGAGACGGACATGAGGCTGACCAACATGTAGCTACCCAAATCCTCCTTCTTGCCCTTCTTGAATATGGAAGTGACTTTTGCCTTCTTCCATACATGGAACATGGACACCGCTATGAGGCAAGCAGATTCACCTCATCATTTTGGGCACACTACTAGTACTATAGTAAACAGTTAGTGTAGATTAATGCCATGAGACTGAATTATCAAAATCAAAACGAATTTGTCAAAATAGAATTTAGAGAGTTGTGTTTCAAATTTAAGAAATTTAGGATGTATTGTTTGGTTTGCTTTTTTTGTTTTACAGTTTCACAGAAAATTTGGCAGATGCTTTGATTGTTCATTAGAACACCTATTATTAACACTGAAATGCATTTCAAATGTCTTTCAAATGCCCCTTTAATTTAACTTTAGAAAGTTCAATATAAAAGTGTCCTGAACGCAGGAAAGAGCATTATTAAAAGCCACAGCTAAGCCAAGAGATGTGTTTTCTTTAAAAGGCTATGTTTGATCAACAAACTGCCAATCAGAATTGACATAATACCACCCAATGGACTTTAGATCAATAGTCTAATAATCTTCTTCTCTCACAACAATGGCACAGCGAAGTTTTAGAATGACAGCTTAACAACAGGGAGATGTTAGCATCCATTCTTCATATGATATCCTGAGGTGATTACAAGGCATACTGAAGCAAAGAGAAGTGACATGGTGATTCCCATGAAACAACAGAGAAGAAATTTAATGGACCCTTAAAATTCACAATGGCCAGTCTTGATGAAAAAGATAGCTACCTATAGCAAACAAGGAAAACAGATCTACTGGTTGAGATTGCAGAAAGATGGATGTCTTCTTCCAGATGGAACTATAAATATAACTCAGAAGGAGTTATGTTTACATCCAGTCAACATGTGGCTTAATTTGTTAACATTAATTTTGTGTTTTACTGCAGCCGATGTGAGGAGGCATAAGCTCAAACAATTATAAGTTTTCTGAGACAGAACTGATGACTTCTAGATGCTGGTCTGTACAACAGAGGTGAAAAGACATCCAAATAAATTGGACTGCAACCACTCCAATGGATCAGCAAGATCTACAAAATAAGACCTCTGTGGGAAGCTATGGAAAAAAAAAATGTGTACCACAGACAGGGCGCTGAGTCTGCAGCCTGAGACCATGAACTGAAGGAGATTTTTCAAATGCTCTAAGTCACAGAAAAGGACAGATATGCAAGGAATCTCCATGCTGTCACTGCCAACTTCATCATTGGGTAAGTAATCGGTAGGTGAACAGGCCCATTCACCTGAAAGATGAAATGTTCGAAGGAGATGTAAATTAAAAATTGAGCAGAAAGAATGTATGGCAAAGCCAAACAAGGCTGTGCTGAATGCAGCTGCTGTCATCAGCATAAAGTATAACAAGAGGGGTGTTGCCATGGTTGATGCAAGTGAGAGTGAATGAACTGATTGTACTAAGACTCTAAAGCCTTGGGGCAGGAGAAACAGCAGACAAACTGTTCAAGTGACAGTCAAAAACCTACTTGCCTGGTTTCTTACTATTGCCTATCATCATCCATATTCTCAGCTCCTCACATGCTATTACTTCTCTAAGTTTATCAGACCCATAACTACAACTTCTCAATGTTACTGCAATTTCAACAATAACTGACTGGGGGCAGCTCAGAGCAGTCAGTGTGAAGGAGAAGACTCAGAGCTCCTGGAGGAAAATTACGTCTACCGCAATGAAAGAGATACATGGAAGGAGAGAGTGGAGTAGTAGGGAAGGGATGAAATGGACAGATGCTGGCAACTAGGACTCTCAAGGACTAAATTTCTACCTATTAATCAGTAGTCAGCAATGCTTTCAGGACCACTGTCCCAGAAGAGTTGAGAACGTCCATATGGGTGTACCTCCATAAGCATTTTAACAGCAGTGCCTTTTAGCATCTAGAAAGAGCCACTAGGACTGGCTTTTCATATCATTGCTCTGCACTCTGCCAACTCCTGCCTACTGCTTTGGTTCTAAACTCCTAAGGATCATCTTTGCACACAGAGTCCAACCACAGTTGGGCTCCTCAGTGTCATATGTGTGTGAATATATGGAAAACCCACAGAGATACAAGAGTCGACTCCCCATCTCTGGGACCCTTATTTTCATTGGCCCAGTAATGGAAAGTCATACAGAGTAGCTTAAACTGCCACAGCTCAGACTGCGGTGAAAGGTTTAAGCAAGCAAGCAAAAGAACCATCTGCAATTCTCAGAGACCTCTGCTATCAAATACTGCCCCCCTCCTGATGTGTAAGCCCCCTTTTCCTTCTGACTGGTCTAATCCAAACCTAGCCTAACACATCCTTTATTCCAGAGATATATTATTATCTTAAAATGCACTGAAAAATGCCTGTGCACTTTTTCTTTCTTTCTATAAGCTCATTTACTTTTATTTAATAATTCCTCTGCTTCTGCATTGAGCTTGTCACTTTTCCCTTGAAAATTATTTGGAGATTTCCCATTGTCTTCAGTGAGAGGATCATGGCTGCCTATTCAAATAGGTTTTCTGATTCGGAGCTGATTAAATATTTAAACAATTCTAGATAGAATATTCATTTTCAGGGACTTTGTATGGCCCATCTAATTAAAGCTGAGTGATTTCTCTATGGATACATCCTCTTACGTGAGTAACAAATTGTTACTCACAGTTAAGGGTAAATAATTATCCTAGGTTATCTGAAAGGTAGACCCATTAATAAATAATGTGGCATTGAGCTGAGTAAAAAAAATATTCTTGAAGAGATGATGTCTACTAGGAAAAGGTATGACTTGGATTACAGAGATGAGATTTGATGATTATTTTGCATTGGAAAAAGTGTGTTGTGAATACCATTAACCTTCTTCAGAAGCTTTGGCAATAATATCTAGGTCTCCTAATGCAGTCACAGGTTATTTCCAGTTGGAAATGCCTACTGGCAGAATGAGGGAGACCTACAGCTTGGGATTGAAACAGATGCAGGGCTGAAATGCACCAGAAATTAAAATAAAACTTGGGAAGGAAGGCAAAGCAAGCTGTCTGAAGCTGCCCAAAACCAATTACAAATTCACTCTGCCGTCTTCCTTTTCTCACTACTCACAGTTCAGAGTACAAAGGTAACATTATGGTGCAGGATATTCTGGAATTATATTTGTCTATTGATTAAAATTGAAATCTACCATGTTGTCTAATTTTATAACATATCAAGTTCATATATTAGGTATTTACTAAAGTTAAGAAGTTACTAAGAATCATTTATTTTCTTTTTTTAACATAGTTTTAATTCAAAAATAATAAGAATATTTCACAAGAAGGAATGGAACAGTTTTTTTCCCAATATTTTTTCCCAGGATTTGAAAGAAATAGTTGATTAATTTTTATTATTAGAAAACTATGGTTATCAAAGACTGCTTTTTTTTTTCTTTTCAGCAGAAATAACAGAAAAGCATGAAAACTTCTCTTCATACATTTGAACAATGATCTACATCTTTTTAAATGACCATGCAAACTTTGTTTCAGAGAAAACAGAAAACCCACAGAAAAAAAAAAATGTTCTCCTTAGGACATTTTACTTTCTTGCAAAAATACCATTTTTACTAGAACTTTTCCATCAGTGTCATCAAACAACATGACCTCATCATTGTAATTTGTTGACCCCCTGTCCTTGAAAAAGCAGAATTAAAGCATGATGAGAAGGAATGATAACATCTTGCTCTGTACCCTTTTTTATATTATTTTAGATATAGATTTTTAAATGTTGCATCATGGGCATGAACAAAGTATCTTCCTCTCATAGATAAAAGGAAAAAAAATGCCTCAGGGCTGAGAAGGAAACAATCTATAGAGTCCGATTCTATGATTCTATGATAAAGCATTGGTTATCATGGAATTTCAATACACAACAGGATGTTCTCTCCCAGTAAGATCTCCAAACATTAAGATACTGTTCCACTTCTTCTGAGGCTTACTTGATTGCTGTGTTCATTATTACACTCATGATGTATTCTGTATAGCAAGAGTTTAAATATACTTTTTTTTCTGTGATAGTAGTAGTTCAGATAGGATGGTGGGTCCTTTATTTTTTCTTTTAAAAGGTGGTGGGGGTATTTTGCTAGTGATTAAGGCTTTGATCTTTAGTCTAGCTTTAACCATTTCTCACAGGCACAAAACTTACAGGCACATTTTGCAAGGTAATTATTTGTGTCTGCAATCTAGTTACTTAGATGTCTGAGTCCCTGATTGCATCCATAAGTCAGAGACTTGGACATCTAAGTGATCTAAATTGCACCTGCAACAATTTGCACCTAAAATGTCAAAAAAGGATATAGCAGATAGAAAAGGAGTTCAGAAATGGGTGATGAGAATAATTAGGGGCATGGAAAACCTCAGAAATGAAAAGAAATGGAACAGAATTGGACTGTTTACCTAAGAGATGAGATGAAATGAATAAAAGGGGAAATGATCAAAAGTGGAGGAAATGAGGAGTGGGATAGAAAAGATGGGTGAGGTACTCTTATTCCCCCTTTTTCATAATGCAAGAACAAAGACATTTCACAAAATTTAAGCAGAAGATTCAAAACTTATGCAAAAGGAAAATCATTTTCATGTAATTAACATGTGAAAAGACAGATCACACAGCATAGTGAATCCAGAAGGACTCAGCGGAGTGTAAGATACCTTGGTAGATAGAAAAATCCAAGCATGTAATAGTAAATACTCAAAAAATGCAAAAAAATATTCAAAAGGTAGCAATTTCAGAGAAGAGTTAATTACCTTCCTGCCTCGAAGCTTCAGCTATTTTTTCATAATACTAGGGGTATCTTTCCTCAAGAGCAGATTAATTTAGACCTGTCTGACATAGGATTCCTCATACCTTCTCCTGTGGCATTCATGACACAGCTGTGGAAGGTCTGCAAAAGGACAGATTGAAAGACATGTGCGTGCCAAACACAAGAGACAATTTGGCAACTGGGTCACTCCCTGAATGGTAGATCTCTGTTTAAGTTTCATCTGGAAATCAGGCAGAAAGTAGACTTGGAAGATGGTCCTTCTCAATCTTAGATGAGCTTTCTAGAGGGCCCTGTGAGAAAACACTTAACTGACCTTCATTTCAGAAGACAATTTGCCTTGACCACCAGAAAACACAGGTCTGATCCAAGGGAAAGCCTAAGGGCAAACAATTGTCTTGAGCATTTTGTTTCTGCCTGGTTTTCCTTTTTGTCTTCCAGTTTTTAAAAATGCTTCTTATGTGTACCTAGTTTTCCACTTGTATCATAGGTAGGCTCTGGGGACTTTAAACAAGTCTATAAATTCCTGGGAACCTCCAAACACTAAAAATGTCTTACCCACATACAGAAACTGTGATCCACATGCTGAAGAAAATGTAGGAAAATCCACAGAGATGGAAGTTTAAGAAAAAAAAAGAGAGATGCAGCTGGGTAGAAGGCTAATCTCAACTCCCACATAGTCAGAATCCTTTCTATGCTCCTCCTTGACTATGGACCAGGATCCAACAGAGCAGTAAAAGATTAAAGAGGTTTATGATAGGAAGACAAGGATGTCCATTTTGCTAAATATCTGCAGAAAAGAATTACAGAGAAAGAAATAAAGGAGGAAACAGGAGAAATTAGAAGACGTGAACTGCACAAGCAGAGCTGAATGTAAGGAAAATGATTTTAACACACTGGAGATCAAGGAGCAAGAAAGGGAAGAAGGAATCCAGATTAAAAGTCATTGCAGTGTTCAGCTGCAGCTGAAACAACGGTGGCATGAATACACACTTTAGCTCCTGGGATTAAGAGTTTAAACAGCATCTCTGAGAGGCCAAGACAACCAGCAGATTTTGGGAACCATATGGATTTAATAGACCAGGAGCTCTGCAATATTTGCTCCTTCTGATTTCCTCCCTTTTATGTGAGTGAAAGGGTGCCAGATTGTTTGATCAGCTTAAGCCTCTTTAAAAACTGAAGGGCCTAATTGACAACTTTAATTTAAAAGCAAGTGTAAGGAGCTAGGATGGTCCTTTGTCTGCTGAGCTGTTGAATCAACAGCCACGCACTGACACTATGTGTCACAGTACAAACACAGGGGTGCTTCCAAGGCTGAGGAATTTTTCTGGTTCTAGGGGGGTTTGTCTGTGAAATAGAAAAGAAAGCACAGTTGTTAGAGCAACCTGCAAGGAAACACTAGACACAGCCTCATTATGGAGAACTCAGGAAAAAAAAAGATAGAAGAGAAAATATTCTCAGCTGATAGATGGCTAAAGGGGCATTGGACCTGAAGTAAAAGCATCTAGAAATTGCTTGGGAGAAAGCAAGTCATTCTGGGTCAAAACTATGTCAGTGACCACACTATAAATTTAACAGCATAATCAAGCTCCAGTGCTAGGAATATTCTTGGTACTGTCCCGTTTTCTAGTGCAGATGTGCTCACTTTGGGACTGCAGTGAATACACTAGTTTGGGACTGAACTTTAAGGTGGTGGAGGTGAGGATAGGATAGGGGTGTCCCTCTTTTTATTTAAGTTTCAGAATGCAAGTGTCCAAAATAGCCATATTCTCTCATTTTCCCCCCGGGATGTACTGAGATGGAGGGTGTTTGCTGGCCAGCATTAGACACAAACACAACACAGACATCCACACCTGAGGTTAAATGCCCTACTAGGGAAAAATTTTCTCTAACATACAATCAACCTTATCATAATGTGGCAGCTAAGAACTGCTCAGAAGAACTACATCCAAGAAATACCTGTTTCTCTTCATGTTTCTCCCGTTGCTAAAGGGTTTTGAAAACAAACATTTTTACTTTCCTGGTAAAGGAGCAAGTGAGGAGTCCAGAAAGTCTCCTCCCTAAAAATGTCTGAAAGAGGAAACAGTCTTGGGCAAGCTCACTGTTGGGAAGCAGCTCCTGAAAATCACTGTGGGAAGAAATGTGACAAATCAGAATTCCTCCCTCAACCTCATCCAAAATAAAAATGGAAAGCTCAAAAATTTCCACCTTTCAAAATAAAGAAAAACCACAAGACGTGATTCAGCTCCAGGACTTCTTTCTTCAGGAACTACACTTGAGAACTGATGAGAAGGAGGTTAGAGATGAGAAGACCTTTGCACCCTCTCTCTATAAAAAAAGGCAAAGGAATCTGCCAACTGCCATGAAATCAACTTTCATTTCCATTCATTTCCCTGATGCATCTCAGAAAAAGCAGGCTGGAAAAAGATGACTCATTATGTGAATTTTTCTTGCTCATTTTCATGAAAACACATTGCTCCAGTGGACATAAAATGTAAAAGTAACAGTTTAACTAATCACACCGAAATCATGTTTGTGCTAGACTCTATGTCCCACTAACATCCAAAGATTTCTGATCATGTCTATATCAAACAAATGCAAGGTGTCACAGAAGCTACAACATTCCCTTGAAGCCACAACTTTGCCCAAGGACTGTTGAGGCACAGGGAGCCTTTCCCACTCCAAATTCTGCTACAGTTGTTTAACAAAGTAAAATACAAACACCAATTGTGCATAAAGACAAGAATGGTCAATTCCTAGACATGACTCAATCCTATCATGTCTGAAATGGGAGGATTTCCAGGAATTGAGTGAGCCAAGTATAAGCAATGGCTGCAGGAAGATGTTGCTCCAGAGAACAACTGATTAGCAAAATAACATGGGCAGATCTTTCACTGGAAGCTTGTTCCTCAGTTTTGGTCTAAACTAATTATTCCTTGTCTGAGTTTCTCAGCTGCCTTTTTTTTTTAATGTGAAAAAAATACAACTATAAATCTGTATTGCTTTTACTGAAAATGCAAAATAAGAGAACAGAAGTTAAAGAGGAGTTCATGTTGCAAAAATGTTTCTGTTATGGAATTAATTTCATATCATTTTATACTTCTCAAACTTATAATTTTCCACTCCTCATGCATTTTTATGGCCAGAAGTGATTGTTAGTATCATCTGGTCTGACATGCAGCATAACAAGGGCCAGAGAAGTTCACCCAGTAACTCTTGCACTGATCCTAATAATTTACATTTGGATTAGAACATATCTTCTATGAAGACATTCAGTCTTTATTTTAAAACTCAAAAGCAGTTGAAAAACACATGTATAACATCCCCTGCAAGCTGTTTGAATAGTTAATTAAATGTTAAAAATTCACATCTTATTTCCGATGTGAATTTTGCTTTGCTTTAACTTCAGCCATTGGATCTTTGCAACAATCAGGAATTTTCCAGTACCCTCCCCATTCCCCACCGACATGGTGCCAAGCATCTCACAGTTAGCACTGGAGGGAGACTTCCCCTTAAATATTCTTTCATTTGAAAGTGTTGATCCATTGGAAAACTACCCATGATACAAGGACAAGCCCCATCCCTGCTCTAACCTGAATAGAGAGCAGACCCGAGTCCCTCTCTGTAAGCGGTGTTCGCCTTGTAGAGCTGAGCAACAGAGAGAGCTGACGTGCAGAGAGATTCACATTATGGTTATAGCTCTGAAGGATGTAGCTGCATCTATGGTGTAATAGCTCAGACGCCAAGGGCAAACTCCTAGGGACACAGAAAGGGTGGAAGGAACTGCAGGTAGAGCAAGCGCCCCCAAATAACCAATCCATGGGTTAGAAGGCCACCCTGTAGACCCAAACATCTCCCTGAATAACGTCTTGGAAGTAAGAAGGGACTTTAAACCGGGTTTGCTATTTGCAGCTGAAAAATAATTGGGTACTTAGAATCTGGCCACTTAGAAAACCAACTTCCACCCCTTCCACCTTCACATCCTTCCTTAATACATGGGTATTTCATCCGTAAAATTATTTCAGACTCTTGCAAAGTGGCCCTAATGTAACCGTCATTGCTCATCCTCCCTCCCTGCCGCTCTTGCGCGAAGCCTGCTGCGCTACTGTCAGGCTATTAACATTCCTCCCAAGCCATAGAAATGCTAGGATGTACCTGGAGCATTCAGAAACCCAGCAGGTGCTTTCTGCAGGTACTCTGCGTCCAAGCAATGCCAGGAAGCAGTCATAAAGTTAACACAGTAGTAAGCTATGTAATTTTTAGATAACAGCTACTTACATAAGTACAGAAATTGCTACATTTTATATTTACAGATTGCTCACATTCCAATTATGGACCAAGACCCAGTGCATGCAAATAATTAGTATTTAGAAGCAAGACATTATTTTATTCCCCTACATGCCACTTGGTGATCTGAAAATGCCGGTCGATTCCAAAGTCATTTTGCATGTGCCAGTGCCATTTCCCTCCTCCAGCCCCTTAAGTTTCTGGCATATATAAGTAACTTTATAGTGTTGCAAGGGATCTGGTAATTGTGTCCAGGGAGTTTTCTGTGCAATTTCCACACGGCTTTGCTATGCACCCAGATTATCTGTAGATGGAGAGCACTTGGCGAACAGCGCCAAGGCTTTGTGGGGAGGCTGAGGGTTAAAACCACCCTGGGCTCCTCGTGGCAGGCCTAGGCCCAGGCGTAACCGTGCAGCCCCGGGGGTAGCCGGAGCTGCCGGACACGAAATCCGAGTGACAGCGATTAATCTCGCCGTTAATCCCGATGCATTCGAGGCCGCGGCATGCGAGGAGCCCCGTGCTCAGCAGCGGCCCGGAGCGGGCAGGACCCCGCGGCCCGGCCCGGCCCGGCCCGGCTCGGATCCCGCCGCTTCGCAGCCCGGCCCGGCCCGGCTCGGTTCGACTCATCCCAACTCGGCCCGGCCCGGTTCGGTTCGGCTCATCCTAACTCGGCCCGGCCCGGTTCGTGTCAACTCAGCTTCCCCTCGGCCCAACCCGGTTCGGTTCGGCCCAACCCGTGCCCACCGTGTAGTGCAAACCCCACATCACCCCGCCGGGGATACTGTCCGGTTTTTTTATTTATTTAAGGAGCTTTCAGCTAGGCACGCTGATCAAAGCTCGTGCTAAATAAATGTCTCCCCATAATAGCCTGATTCTTCTAAGCCCTTGACACTGGGAATTGGGATTTCCCAATGCTATTAGCACGTAGCAGTAGGCGCTCCAGACCAGCCAAGAACAAGGGATTAAGAGGCATTTGTCTAAACTAATTTCTCTCTGTATACCGGGTCTATAGAGACTGGTGTTACTCTGCTGGAATTGTGCAACACTGCTAATTGGCTACAAATTTAACAGTGGCAGGGCTCCCACCGGAGGCTGCCATGTATTCATTACACATGTTCTCGCCTCAAATGTACGCCTAGGGCCAGGGATTCCCTGCATTGCCTTTGCCCAGCTCGGAAGTTACCCCAAAGATCTTTGCCTCCTTTCTGCAAATCGCTCCAAGGCACTCCGGATCAAGAGCATCAGTTTGGGGAGAAAAAAATAATGCTCTGGGGTGCTACCTTCACCTTGTGAGAAAGCAAGGCAATCAAGCATAATAATAATAATAATAATAATAATAATGGATGGATTTAGTACAAGACCCTCAAACTTTTATTTACACAAATGATCTCTCAGAATGGATGTTGACTTTTAGGGCATGTCTTAAACATCTCCTCCGGAATAAGAGAGAAAAAATGAAAAAAACGCAATAGTATCCGCAAATTCATGACAACTGCTCTTTTCTTGCAGAAATGTTGCTTGGCTTTTCCCAGGACTAGGAATTTTTTATTCCCTACATCTAGCCCACTTTGCCCTGGTTCTCCCTCCAGGCTGACTTATCTTGACTTCACTAAGTGTTTGCTTGTTTTCTTAGTGTTTCCTCAGTGCACTCTGCAACTAAGAGTTAAGTTGAAACCACACAGACATCAGACCAAGAGGAAGACACTGCTGATAGAGAATTCATTCTGTGACAACCAGGAGTTTATTTCTCACCCTCAAACAGACTATTTGCAGGATTTTTCATCCTGTGTACCTTACTGCTCACCTATCATTAGACTGCTGTTTCTTTCTGGAGAGAAGGCAGCAATCTCCCAGCAGGACCATTCAGCAGTGAACAAAGGCCTCAGTTTTGAAAATCAAAATCAACACCCTCAAGATAAGAAAGGAAAAGGAATCCCAATATATAAAAAAAGAGGGAGAACAAAACCCCAAAATTTCAGAGGAAATTTAAACATTCATATGAATCAGACAAGACCTAAGTGTTCTGGTCTTTCAGAGTTATCTTCCAAAGATGAAGCATTGCATCATGATTGCCTTCAGCAGAAAGGTCATCATGAAGTTGTGATGCCATCTACTGTAGCTCAGTTGTCTGGAAACCCATGGTAGTAACAAATTTAAAAAATTGCCACAAATAATTTCAGGTCATGTCACTCCTGTTAATGCTAGAATCACAAACAAAGACTCTATCCTTTATGAGTTGTTTTGGTTTCTTTTCTGAAAATGTATGGATACAATTTATTGACTACAGTCTCTTCTATAACATATTCAAGTAGTAAAGTAAAGTAAAATTCAAGTAGTGATTGACTACAGTCTCTTCTATAACATATACCTGTAAAATTCAAGTAGTATCTTAATACAGCCAGAATGAAATACCTAAATGCTATTGTAAGAGTGGCTATTTAAAAAGTTTGACAGCATTGACCTTTGAATCTCAGCATATGCTGCTGGGCACAAGTATCCTCCTGTACTGTGAAAAGTCTCTGAAATATCTCGGAATTAAGTTTTGGCTCTTGGGTTGATGAGGAATATCCAGAATTTCAGCAGAGCCAGAGTTCTATAGAAAAAGCACGCAGAGATTCAACTGCTAAACTGCAGTGGAGTAGCACACCCTAGAGAGCCATAGGAACCCAAACCCAGGTGGTGATGTTTGTCATTTCTTTTCCTCTGTTTATATATCGATGGAAAGTTAACAAGTGATGTCTGTTGATGTGGAACGCATCATCCTGCAACATGACATGCCTATCCATTTTAATCCCA
>NW_010579490.1:57422-77422 GCF_000705375.1 Tinamus guttatus | reverse complement strand
AACCTTTCCGCAACACTGCAAAATCTTTAATGGTTTGGTATTGCTCAAAATCATCCCATTTTGTAAGAGGAGAGTAAGTGGTATTTCACCTGTTTGGGAGGATGTTCTCTTCCAGCTGATTAAGGAGGAAGCAGTGTCATAACCTTGTTTTTTTCTAATATGACAGGCGGTAACGAATGGCTGAGATGACTGTGATCTTTGCATCCCATGGTCAATCTATTTTCTATATGTGTTTCCTGTGATTCTGTAGGAAATTATGGGCAAGTCTGAGACAGAAGAGCACCAGACAGTGATAAAAACTACCATCACAGAGCCAACATGAAACCAACATGTCCACATTTGCTCTTTTTTTTAGCATGCATGTGTTTTTATTAAGCAATACAATCAAAAACTGTAGAGGGCTTGGAGTATTTTCCCCATCAGGAAACACATCTTGTGTGTGTAAAGAACACTGTACACAAAAACATTATCTGTCTTCATTAGCCAAACAAAAGAGAGATTTATGGGCATATTTACAGAAACAAGTTCAATGCAGTAGCCCTTTTAATTGAAAAGACATAATAAACATGCATTTCTTCAGGTGAATCTCTCTGAAACAACTACACTTCGTCCTATTTAGGAAGCTAAGTTTGACAAACCTTTAGAACTGTAGAAAACAGTCTGATTGAACATATGCTTTTGACATTATGCTAGGGAAATTACTACCTTGGTAAACAATAACATCTCAGTATCTAAGCCAAGGTTCCAGCAGTCAGGTATATTCATGCATGGAAAAATCTGTAAGAATATTGACATGCCAAAATGTTTGCAAGATCACTGCCTATGAAAGGTTATTCACAGACACAGTCTCAGGCAAAAATCACACCTTCGGGGGTATTACAACCTTGCCAAAGTCATGGAAAGCCAACAGCTTTCTACTGTGTGAGCAACAATAGAGCTGTTAAGGACAAGAATTATTCTGAAAAGTAGAGGTTGAGAATAGTCATAATTTTGTTTTCAGAGCACCAAAAGCTGCCGTGTCTGACCATGAAAGTTGCCACAGGACATACCCTATCCACCAAAAAAAAAAAAAAAATGAAAGTGCAGAAATCACAGGCTCAAGGAGGAAGCAGAAGCTTTTCATTCTGCATTGCCTGCTCTACAAGTACTCTCCTGGAGCTTACAACAGGTTTCCTCTGCCACAGATGTGACAGCCCTAAAGTCACTGAATTTGCATGCAGATGAAAACACTTACCCTTATCTGTGTTGCATCAGCAGAGCCCACAGCAACCTTGACATCCCAAAAGGAGGTTGCCTGAGCTGCGGAGATCATGGCACAGGGCCTATGCCAAGAGCATGTGGTGAGGAAGCGAGGTTGCACACCTTTGGAGACCATTGATCTTCCTCGGTAACAGAGATCGTTCTACTGCATCTCAACAGCCTTTAATAGAGGCCTCATTTTCCCCTTCTGGATAGTACCAACTAAAAGGACATGAATCTACCTATCAACTTCACTCCCAAATGTTAAAGATCCTGGAGTGAAGACCAGCCTGCTGTCCGTTGTCTTTTTTATGGAGTGAGACTCAAGGATAAAATATTTGAGGTAGACATGGATCTATGTTAAAAATGCTTGTCACACACCCTCTGCCAGTCAGAAGTTACCATCAGAGCTCGTGTTAGAATAAACAATAAAAGGTAAAGTTCTTTTTTTTTCTTTTTTTAAAAAAAAACACAGGTTAATAAAATAAAGGTAGAAGACTTTAGTATTTGAAGCAGGAGTCATTATAAGTTACACTCCGCAGAGCTAACCCATTTTCATTTACTCTAGGAGAAGAGGTCACCAAACTATGTTTTCCAGTCAGACTCAGACTTCCTAAAGTTCTAAGTGTTCTAAGTGCCCTCTGATGGCATTTTTTTCTCAGCAATGACAATTTTCCCATAAAAACTATCAAATCAAGGTCTTCACCTAGGGCATCTACATTAAACTTATCCTCAACCTGTCACAGCAACAGGGACTGTGTTTGAACTTCACATTTCTAAAAGGCAACCTTGACCCCTATCACGGCCAATCACATTTGGAGGGATGCTGCCCATGATGGAAGCTGCAGTCGCAACCTCTCTGGCACAGAAGAGGTCAATGTGGCCAAATGAGGAGACGGGTCCCATCTCAGGGGACCTGTGCCAGCATCAGACCAGTATGGTTTGGCAAGATTGGCTCTGTAAGGACAGAAGGAAAATCTCCAGGAACTTGTATGACTATGCCTCCAACTAGACATTGTCAAGGAGTCTTGAGCACTGCATGGCAGATGTGACTTCTTTTCCCGTTTTTGAGACTTTATCTCCATTAGCACAATTTTGCTGACTGTTCTAACTTCAGTGTTTCTCACTACCCTTCTCCTTTGCCACTGCTCCAGCATTTTTGTTTGTTTGCTTTTAGTTTTTTGGGGTTTTTTAATACGAGTTTTATTTTCCAAATGGAAATGGTAGTTGCATTTTGTATCACAAAGCATCACTCTCACCATATACGAAGAGCTTTTGTGTATATTACATCCATGCACACATATATATAAGAAACAATACATGCATCCAGGATGGTAAAGTTTCTAGCATGTGAAACGAATGAGGAAATTTTCCATTCACTTCTGTTTTCACATACAGCAGCACCTAAATGTGGCAATTATAGTATCGGGGAAGAGGTTCACATGTTTATATCTCCATTAAGACTTTACACTGCTATCTGGTCTAAACCATTCAGTGAATCTCAACAGAAGAAGCTTTTATGATGATAGTGTTATTTTTACAGCACATACATATAAGCTGATGATTTTCAATGGAGGGAGAAAGCCACTAAAGATTGACTAACCTGCTTCTTAGGTAGAAAATAGACATTTTATTTAAAGCCTTTGTGTGAAAGTGGCAATCCATTTATCATGAAATACCTGCCCATGAAGTTGCTACTGTATGTGGAGAAATGGTAAAAGAAGAAAAATAAACCAGTTTCATCATTTCCCCCACAACATGCAAAAATTGTCCACTAGATATATATCAAAGGGCTTTTGAACTGGCTAATTACCAGATCTGGACAGACAAGGTCCCTCACTGACAGATTCAGCACTTCCTTGGAGGGCTGCAGCCCTTCTTATCTTCCTGGTGGGGGAATTGTCTATTTCTAGGGCCTGGCTGCATTTGGTGATATCGGAGCCATTCAGCAGGCAGAAAGATGCTTTGATTTCCTTACTCTGCTACCCATGGTAAATCATACCACCTGACAAGGAAGGTTTAATAAACTAATGTGTCAGTGTCATTATAAAGGTACCATTATAATGAACTAGCATCTTCTACTGGATGATTTCAGAGACCTTTTCTGGAAATCCCCCTGTGAAGGATGCTGCCATGCTTTTGCTTTATTAGTCATGGACCTTTGGGGATTTCCAGTTTTCTCCCTAGCAAATGCCAACCTTTCCACTCTGTGAAGATAGAAATCAGCTTGTATTTCATTGAGGAGATGCAAAAGTAGAAAGTATCTTGATGGCAGGATGACAGACCCCATTCGAAGGTCTGGACCATATAAGCGAAAAAAGAAGAAAATAAATTTTCAAACATGCTATATGTGTCACACCAGCAGCTAAATATTTTAAGAAAAAAAATGTCAGACATCACTGAGCTGTTCCTGTTGGCTCATGCTAATACTCTGAAAGAAAACAATCACAGATGTAGGAAAAGAAATGGTCATTAGCTCATCTCAATCTCTTCCTTATTGCAGTTTGATATTCCCCTCTGCTTCTCACACTCACAACCAATCGCACTCTAAGGCTGACCTGATGATCACCCACAAAGAGAGCTCACCATGCTCCTCCAAATCCCTTCATCCCACCCTCCTGTAAAACCCTGGGAGTCTGGGACAGCTGTCATGCTACAACAGGGACTCACATTGTCTTGGTGCTACAGGTGTTTCTTGTGCCACCTGGTGCCTTGCAGAACAAGGGTGGGATTTATGAGGTGGGAGGTCAGTTTTGGGGTGGGACATCACCTTGTTTCAAGGCGTGTTAGGCACAAAGGTATTCACGTCTACAGACTGGCTCCAAGCACTGTGATAATAAAAACTCAGCAAACAAACTTCAGGTCAAATTTAAGCAATTTCCTCCTATTTATTTCAGTTTTACTGGCAATAAACAACTCTTAGCAGGTGCAACCTCAAAATATACCTCCAATAACAATTGTTTTGCCTCATGTATTTATGCAGCATTCTAACTACAGCATCTATATAGAATTTCTTTTTTCCCACACACACAAATACACACACATACTTAATACATTAGCATTTCCTCTATACCTTTTTACAGTGTATCCAGTTAAGAAAATTGCTCAATTAGCTGAATAGGGTTTTTTCTTTTCACTGTGAAAAGAGAGAGTCTTGCAGAACGGAGTGGAGTTCTCTGTAAGAGGTCAGTTGGGTGTGATTTTTGGAATAAAGGAGAGAGGATGAGTGGGTTGTAAGAGATTTTTTAATTATTCACATTTTATTGCCTTAAAAAGTCAAGTAAAGAGGGCAAACCAACATGCATACTGGTTCATGCTGGTATGTAACAGTAATAAGTTGTAGAAAAAGCCCACCATAGTTACTGGAATATTCCCATTATAGTACATCCCTCATGGACATAGAAAAGATTGTGGGACTGTCAAATAACAAGTGTCAAGGAACAGTATACCCACTCGTTGGTAAAATAAGTCAGTTAATTTGGCAGGTAAGTATTAAGTAATCATATTGTCAGAATAAGGCAAATGGCTAAGAAAGAAAGACAAAGAAGAAAAGAAAAAAAAATGAAGACAAAGTAATAGGAAGGAACCAAACGAGAGAGGGGAAAAGGAGAAAATGCAAAAGTGTAATGGCCAAGGGATGAGAAAGATTCAGTTGTTCTGGATGGCACAAGGTCTTGTTCCAGTTGGTCACTGACTGACTTTCTACTGCTTCGGATAATTTGAATGTCAGCCAACCTGGTTTTAGTTAGAGAATGGAGTAGTTGAGAAAAACCTAAGCAGGCGGGATATTTTCCCATCCATTTAAAAAAAAAAAAAAAAAAAAGTTTTATGATCCTCATGCTCTCTGTGGATTTTTTTCTCATTTTTTGCTTATTTAAGTCTCCGTAAATGTTACTTTTTAAGCATGTATTTTTTTTTCATCATGATTAGGGATTTCTCATTTTTGGTTTCAAGATAGCAAAATTTCAAATGGACTGAACTTCTTTTTATTATTATTTCATTACACTTTACTGAGGGAAAAATATCTGTGATATTTTCCTAGGCAAAATGTTACATCACGTAGTCTATTTATGTTTCAGCATTGCAGTGACTTTTAAAAGCTCACAGCAGGAAATGAAGAAAAGCCTGAACTCATAATTATTAAATAATAATAAAAAAATGTACGCTGCTAAGGTTACATTTATTCAAAATGGTACAATTAATATATCCCTGTGTTTCCATTAATATATGTTCCGGTGGCGAACTTGATAGGAAATTTGGTCATGGCATGAACTTTACAGCAGATTTGTGTAGTCTCTGCTGAGCAAAGTTTAATTGAGCAAAACAGCTTGGATAAGATATACCATGCAGAAATGAGATTATCCATCATGTGCCATTAAGATGATCAATATCCGAGTCCTCTGTGTACTGACAGAGTAGGAGGGATGTCACTCTGGGGGATCAAACACAACAGGCAACAGAGAGCAACAATAACAAAAACACTGGGCACATGAAACATCGACTTAAACATCCCCTTTCCCATGAAGGGCATACCATTCCTTTCTCTTAATTTTCCTCCTGGCCCTTCACCCCTGCCTCCATCCCATGCCTATGATAATGCTTACAGCTCCTAAAGCTATTCCAGCGCTAGAAGCTCAGGGCTTCTCCCCACTGATTTCTCTCTCCATTCCCCTTCCTCCTCTCTCCAGCTGGTCTCGCTGCAGCTCAGGCATGGCCTCATGATGCCTGTCCTGGGGCATCTCAGATTTTGCTTGTCATTCTGACCTGCACTGGTGTTAAGCCACTGCACAAGCAAAACCATCACTCACAAAGACTGGTGCAGAGCTTCGATGGCATTCAAGACCTGAGGGACCACATCATATTCCTTGTACTCTCATTCCAGCAATGCCTGCTACCATCTGTCTTCACTCATCAACCATAAGCTTTTAGTATTTGCCTTTACGGTTCTTTATCATGTAACGTACTCCTCTGCGTAACACCCATTACCTGGGCACACACACAAGCCCTCACCTTCAGGCTGCCAGCAGTGCCCTCTGAACATCTTCTGATGACCTAAAACAGCTTGAAGCTTTATTCCTTGCACGTGAAGAACCTTCCCACCTGCAAAGTGACTGCTTTATTTCTCTCTATACTCCCTAGAAGAGCTACCCTTGGCAGGAAGGCCTGCAAAGCACAGCCCTTGGACAAGGGCTCCGTGCACCGCAAGCTGTGACCGCTGAGTGCTGCACAGCTCCCATTACTGTCACTGTGTTCGGGCAGTTCCAGTCTGGTTTGCTGTATTAGCTGGTGTGTTTTGACATATTCCTAGGCAGTGAGTTATCTTGTGCTGAAGTCTTAATGCCCCCTGGATGGACTCCTGGAGGTGTTACTGTAAGAGCCACAGTAAACCGCTTGAACATAACAGCACGTTATGTTTAAGACTTTGTCATTTGTCTGTCTCTACTAATGACCAAGAGATATAGTCCTTGGATGAAGAGACCCACTGGTCTCAAAGAAAGCCATAGAAGAAGGAATAAGAATTCTGACTTCCACATAGCTGTAGGAACCCTTGATTTATTTTAATTCAAAGTGAATTCCCAACACTGAACAAATGACAAGAACTGGCAAGAAGCAAATTTGAAAGGGAAAAAAATGGGTCTTTGTTAAGATTTGACTTTAAACTGTGCTTATGCATGGGGACAAAATTCAAAGCACAGAGGAAAGGCATGTTGCTGCTGTTGCAGACAAAGGAAGAGATACACAGAACGTCCTCAGTGCCTGACAGAAAAAGTGACACTGTGATTCTTTATTTGTCAGCGAATATCGTAAAACAGCAAGTCCAGGAGCTCCTCCATCCACTCAAACAGGAGGCACAGCACAGAATGACCCAATCCCTTCCAAAAATCAAAATTTAAAAATAAAATGGCTAAATCTTAATCAAAACCATGCCTGGAGTCAAAATATTCTGGAGGTAAATGAGTGCAATCCTGTGTCCTATGGAGAAATATTTATTCTGGCTTTTCAAGTACTACATCAAGGTGCAAGAAGAAAAGTAATTCTGATTGTAATTTTGCCTCTGTTATTCTGAATGTAACCAAAGGTTTTCTTCTTTAAACTATATATATATAAAAAAAAAAGCCAGCAGCATTTTTATTTCATGACGCTTCGTTGACAGAATCTCTTGTCTGAAGCAATTCAGAACTCTGGCTACTGAAGCTCATCACTGTTTTATTTGCCTCCTTCAGTGCCGAGTAGATATTTATAACTGTTGTAGTCACTCTTGAAATAAGTATATAGCACAAGGGTACTGCCTGCTCCGAGTCAAGAAGAAGAGGAAAAAGACAAATAAAAAGCAATGAAAAGACATGATGCAGGTATATGGGAGAATGTGACTATCAAAGAGCTAATGGCTTTGTGATGGTAACAACTGAGTTAGAAGAAAACCAGGTAGTAGTAATGGTTCTGTTGAAAAATCTCTTTAGGGCATTAAAATATTAACCTGTTATTCATCACGCTTTCCCTTCTTATTTATTTCTTTGCTAGTTGCTCCTTCTTTTTGATTCTTTTTCTTTCTCTCGCTCTTACTGGATTGAATAGCACTGAGTTGCCTTTGCCACAAAAAAAAATCACAGATCGTTAGATTTTTGTTTAGTTCTAGACATAATTGGAGCCAATCGAATCTGAATAGCAATTTTGTGTTCACATCTTTTATTTATTGAGGTTCTTCAAAACACCAGGAAAGGCAAAAATGCAAACCCTAGTGCGCCATAAGACATGCAATGTCAAAGTAGGGAAAAAGTAATGACAAAAAAAAGAAAAGAAGTATTTTTCTCGTTGTTTCTTTTCCTAAAAGATGAAATGCTGCTGAGCCAGCTTCCCCCGCATCACCGAGACATGGGCAGTGCAGGAGGCTGAGCGCGTTACAGCAGGCAGCCGCTCGTGGCTCTCGTCGACGGCCCTGAGCAGCTCTGCTTTAAACTAGAGCCACTCCGGGGTGTCTGTACCCCTGACCAGCACTTGTGCCCCCCCGAGACGTGCTGGTCACCAGACTTTGCACCCCATGCGGGCCACATGCTTTGCACCCCATGGAGCAGAGGGGACGTGGAGCCGGACACCAGCGCCTACAGCCTTCCTCCAGCCTCTCACCCATCCAGCACACGGCGTGATGCCATCGGGCCCGCAGCAATGCAGACGCAGCACACACAAGAGTGTGGGATGCTCTGGAGACACTTTGTTTAATACCGAGGCCCGGTGAGCGTGTCCAATGGACCATAGCGCTAGCATCTGCCTCACTAAGGCTCAGGCCCAGGGACTTAAATGCATGCACACGTTTCTTCTGACTCTGTCCCAAGTTTTTATTTCATTTTTTCCAGGTAATTTCGCATGATAACCAGCCAGGTGTGGGATCTTTCAGAAAGGCAAGCACATGTGCAAAATTAGACTATGCTGCAACACCAGAATCTGCTGGGAAAAGGTGGTGTGTTTCGTAACTACTTTCTATTATTAGCCTGCTGTAGTCCGGGATTTAAAAAATCACTTCAAATAAAGGAAATATAACATTTTTGTTCCTCCACTATGCCTGAATTCTCCTCCTTGTTTTTCTTTGCAAAAAATAATGTAATAATGAGAGCTTAAATGTGAAAACAAGCAATGGCTCACCCTGGACCCCAGTGTTTAGAAAAACAAAATGTTTTGCATTAGTCCTTAGGATGATGCCTACTTTAGGTACTACTGAAAATGCATTTCAGTCATGTTAGATTATAACATGAGAGATAGCCCCCTTATATGAATAGAGCTACAAAACTAGAATGACTTATTTCCCCATCTTCTCAGTATAGGGGGTCAATTTCTGCAGAAGAGGGTCCCAAATTAAATTTCCCATTCCTGTATTCTTGTATATGGTTAAATGCCTGAATTCTACACATTCTCAGCAGCGTCTGTGGTTGCAGCCCTACAGGAATACCCTTTAGCACAGGTGCCCTCCTCCGATTTCCCAAACAAGATCTCAGACTTGAAAAGAAAGGGTGCACTAAAGGTTCCTTTGGTAAGGGATTTCTCCCTGAGTCACTAACATGCTCTATAGGCTTGCCAATTTTCTCCGATAATAGCATTTCACATAAGTTATTTGAGCTCAAATGCAGCTTTTGCAGAAGAAAAACATTCTGCAGCTTACGGCTCTGGAAAGAGCTGATTGTTGTGTTGTCAATAAAAAGAAGGATTACAGAGTAGGCGAATTTGTTATATACACGTTTGGTCCATGAAATACATCCTCGTATGAATCTTTAAATATTTGCAGCCTACTGTAATTGTTACTTACACTCCACCCACTTCATCCTTCTTTTCTTCCTCTCCTCTGAAGAATAATTTGACAGTTGCTTTCTTAGAAAAAGTTAAACTATAAAATGGTTTCTCTGTCTAACGGGGACACAAATATGCATAAGTACAGTTCAGAATATGTGAACAAATCTGAAACCTCACACACATGAGAGAGGTCAGGGTGCTCTAAAGGACTGAGGTGGCCTGTGGTGGAGGGCATAAACATAGAGGGAACTGAAGCCTCATCCCACACCAGCGATCCAGAACTATCCTCCCAGTACTGTGAAAAGAAATTGACTGCTAAAACCAGAGAAACAGACACAGGCATTGGGATCACAGGTGTTACCTCACTGACAGCCTATTATAAAGCTCCAACTGTGTCCGAAGTTATAAAGCAATTTCATAGTTATATTTGTCAGGATGAATAATGTGCAAATCCACTTCTCTCTCTCTCTCTCTCCTTTTTTTTTTTTTTTAATATGCCTTTATTAAAAGATTACTGCTGCACATGGCAGGGCTTCACTGGATGCTGATCCAGGCTAGCAGTGAATCCCACCCACAGGTCCCATGGCCAGCCTAAGTAAGTGACCAGCAAAGCAGGTGCTGCAACGCAGGGAAGGGGCTGGTGCCTCCCTCAAAGACGAGCAAGACGGGCAGCACCGTCCTCTCCCACGCATCTCCCAGCGCTCAGCAGAGGCCAAAGAGACCTGAGCAAGTGGACGGCACCACGGAAAGTGCACGAGGAATCACACGGGACAGGGCAAGGTGTCACCCCGAACCAGCAGGCAAACCAACAGCTTCCACGCACCGCTGCAGGGCTTATCACGGATGTGGGCTGCAGTCACTAATACAGCCTGAAAAACTTGCCACTGGAGCGCGTTAAAATGGTGCGATCAAAACCAGAGAGCAAGACATCATGTGAAAAAAAAAAAAAAGGCTGAACATACTCGCTAACATGCAAAAACGACTTCTAAAACTCATAGGTTTTAGGGGGAAAAGAAATAGAATAAAGCTCATGTTTTTATTTATGAAAAGTAATCTTGCAGAAAATAACTAGAAGCTGCTTATTGCCAAACAGACTTGGCTTACTCAAACCCCATCCTGAGAATCTAAGTGTGATTTTCTTCTAAATCACAAATGAATCTCTTTCAAATCAAACACAAACCCAAAGAAGATCTGAAGGGATGAAGGAGCCCACTCAAGAACATTTGCCCAAAGTGGCATCCAGGAGAGGGACATCTAGCTCCTCGATTCTACACTTAAAAATGAATAAATAAATAAATAAAATCTTGGAGGATTCACATGACACATGAACAGGACAAACAGTTGAGAATTCGACCCTACAGAGAGTGAAAGAAAGCTTTGGCCAAGACATAACCAGGACAACACATTCTCAGCCTCTTTTATCAACTCTCAGGGGAGTTGCTCCAGCACCAAACAGGAGCCTGCTTAAAGGTACTATGATAGCACTTTCGAAGATATTACAAAATATATCTATAGAGCAGCCAGGACCTAGACAGGTAGAGGAAAAAAAATGTAAGACTCAGAGCCTTACAGGGACTCTGAAAAGCCTGTTGCACATCAGGAAGCTACAGAGGTGGCTGACACTAGGCCTGAAAGCAAGATCTCACCTGCGAGGATGACATGGGATCCTCTATTTTTTAAAAAATTGATTACTCTACCTGAACATTCTAATAAAAATCTGGAGTTTAAAGTCCTTTTGCTCCTCTGCATAGAACTCCCTGCAAGGAAAAGGTACAGACAGACCTACCTCAAAGCCCTGGGGCCCCTCAGAATCCCACCACAAGCCCATGATGAAAAAGGCAGCAGAACAAAACTCTGTGCCATGGTTAGCACTATTAAATTATCCTGCCAAAGAAACACACACAGCTACTAGCCAGCATTATTTTTAGCAAAAAAAAAAGCGGGGGGGAGGGGGCTGAAAATAGGTATGCCCCTTCTGTTAGGAACTGGAGTCAGAAGCACGAGACCTGTGCAGAAGAGAGAAATAAAATGAACTATGCAGTCAGTGCAACCCTGCATGTCCTGCCAACCCCGGAGGAGGAGTCTGGGGACACCTGTAGTGACGGTCACTGCAGCGGGGTGACCAGGGAGACCCTGGCTCTTCTGAAGCTCTCCTCTCCTGAAGGACACCTGCTGAAGAAGAGGGGGCAGAGCAGATTGGCTGGGGAGAGAAGATGTGAGAAACTCTCCTAGTTCAAACACCTACATCTCAGGAGGCCAAAATTAAGCGAGACAAATCCCACCTACAGGGGAACAACTGCCCTTGATCTGTCGTGATCATGGGGCACCTCTTTACTCTCTACCTTGCTTTTCCTTGTCTGAAAGAAAAACCATAACCAACCACAGCTGCTTCAACACAGAGCGCTGCAGCATGAATACATTTGGGCCCAGATTCTTTCCTGAGCTAACTGCAGAGTGATACCAGAAATTATGCAAGTTAAGATGCATATCTCTTATGAAAATGATGCAATAATCAGTGTCTACAGTTCGATTATGAGATAATTAATTTTAATTGCATATTACATTCTCATTGAATTAGAAGATTTGAAGAGTTTGACTATTTTTATATTCCCCTTGCAATACATTTTGTAGTCTGTGCTATTTAGAGACAGAAAATTGCAACTATTTTAAAAACACGACAATGACTTTCACCTCCCTGAGGGAAATCCTGAGTTATTACCTTTGATGGCATCAGGGTTTCTTCCTTACTCTGTAAGAGGGAATCATTTCAGACCTCTTCTTAGCTTTGCTTTGTACCATTCGAGTGCCTTGGGTCCTCAACACAGAGATTTAGACCATCACTATTTATTATGTAGGAGAGGGGAAAGTATGTCTTTCTGGGTATTTTGTTTCTCCACATAAGATTTTGATTTTTTTGGGGGGGGGAGGGTGGGGCAGGGGGAAGGGGTGACATTTACCTGATACCATTCATTAAGAAGGGTTGTCTAGGCCCTTGGTTTCCACCCTGCCAAGGGGAACGAGATGCCAAGGCAAGGACCCTGTGCACACACAGCTCCTCTCCGCTGCCTCGATGCCTCTGCTGCTTCCTCTGCTGGGGCACTGGCCAGCTGCAAAGGAGGGTGGCTGAGATCAGACAGCTCTAAATTTCCTTTTTTCTACTCCCATCAGCAGCTGTTGATCAAAACATCATTGTCCTAGCTCCAGATAAGTCACTGTAGTAAGATATTTGCTGAATGGCAACTTGTGGCCCCTTTGCAATGGAAAAAAATCACCACCTTCTCTGGTTATTCAGATAGGTTCTCAAATGGTTGGTGAATTAATTATGGCAGAAATCATCAGTTCATAACTTGCCATCCAACAGATACTGAAAAGAAAGAACGAAAACCCTGAATTTGTACTAGTCTCCACAGTTGCATGGTTAAGCATACATGATCCTGCCCAAACTGAGATTGTGTTTGTGTGTGTGTTAGTGTCCTCCTATTCATAGCTTTTGAGGCAGATAGATGGGTCAAGCAAGCTGTGGAAATCTCACCAGATTCCACTATTTATGCTTTAATTTTTCTCTCAGATACCAAGTTTTAAGACTCAAAAAATATAGAGACAAGCTTCATATACATTGCTGATGTATCTCATATCTCTCTACCTTGCCCAGTCATCCTTGCTCTTGCCTCCTTCACCCCAGGTGGAAGATGCAGGCGAGCATTAAGGTGTTGATTACCTGTCCATTTCTGATACACGGCCAAATACGCCAACCCTCGTCCTCACACCAATGGCACACTTACATGGCCGGTTTCTTCTCAGTGTATCCAACACATCAGCAGTGCATTACATGCTGCTGCTGTTTTTAATAAAAATATTATTCAACTCACCCAAGTTTTCTTCCGGAGATTTTTTTTCATTTCACTTAATACCTACCTTCCTGGTTCCTGACAGCTACACAGATCTTGCCAGAGGCTGTTGTTCCTGGGCTCGCTGAGCTCTTTGGTTTTTTGGCTTTTATCCTGAGATCAGTGGTTCCTCAGATAAGAGCAAGTGATTAAGTTCTGCAATGCACCTTGCAGGTAGGGACCAATCGTTTATTACTTAGCTGCGTCTGGGCTCTGTAAACTCAGGCTTCTCCAGCTCAATAAATAGTGGAACAAAGGCTACTCTGGCATGAAGGTTGTTTATATCTCGTACTGGATTTCATTTTGGATCATTTCTCACCAAACCACCGGAGGCCCTTCGGGTTGTGGCTGGTGGCGGTTACGGCGGGGGGGGGGGGCTGCCCTCCTGCCGCCGCGAGGCTCGAGCGTCGACGTATCATCCTGCGCGGCGCTCCTGCGTGAAATCCGCCCCTTAAACAATAGCGAGGGGCTTTTTGTGCAATACAAAAATATATTAAAAATACATAATGTAACTTGTCTTAATATACTTTTCTGAGTCTAAAAATATGCCAGACCAAAAGAAACATATTTACATAAAAAGCAGACAAGGTCAAATAACAAAGAAAGCCCTTAATTAGTTGTAATCAACTTTAATTTGCATACCGTATATAATTCCTAAATGATTGTTAATAATAACTTTATATAATGGACTTCCAATTTTCATGAAAATGGCACATTTTGATAAGCAGACACAAAACCCTAGTACTAATAAGGTTTAATTTGCATACATTAGACTGATTATCCAAACAAAAGGATTACAGTATTACTTCTCCATACCTTTATGTCCTTATTATGCACATTTATTAACTTCACAAAAGCTAGCTGTTAGTGACAAACAATAGCCATGGCTAGAAGAGAAATCTGCAGTGTGAATAAAGTGCATTTTAATGCTAAGGAGCAAAGTTTTTACTGCATAAATGTTTTGTTTAACTCTTTCTTTGCCAAAGATATTATGTAAGGCATGCACTGTTAGCTGGATAAAGCATTTTATTATGTGATTCTTTTTTAAGAATATATCTTTGTGAGAACTATAACCTGCTCATGTTCCTGATTTCCTAATGTGACGCTAAAAAAAAAATGGACAAGCTTGAACATATCAGAAAACATGTTTACAGTCACAGAATCAAGCTGTTAACGCATGCAATTCCAGGGCACGGTGCTAATAAATATATTGCCATAAGCTTTGCTTTCACAGTGTAAATAATAATGCAGGTGGCAATAACTGTTCCTAAGGGTATCGCGTATACCCTGCAATTAAAGTGCGAGCAACGGGGAGGAAAAAAAAAATCATTAGTAGATCTGCTAACTGAAGTAAATGATGCTCATGAGGGGCTTATAAGAAAGCCAGTGAATGTGCAGCTTAAGCTGAATGCCCCTTTGGCACCTGCTCCGAGCGGCCCGGCAGCCGTGACGGGGATGCGTGCGGCGGGTGCCACCGCGCCACGCTGTGCCCTCCCGACGAGGCGCTCCTGCTGGGAATGGCTTCCAGGATACACGTGCCTGGAAGACCTAGCAATGGCCACACTGTGCTCAAAGTGACCCAGCTGCTAAGTCCTACCGGCAGGACCTCAAACGCTATTGGAAACAACATTTGGCATCCTACATCGTTTAGGCATTCCTAAAGGTATCCTGGTTCCTGAAGCATTCTGAGTTTCACATATTTTTGTATTGGTTAGTCCCAAATCTTACACTGAACTAGTTTTTTTTATCTCTCTCTCAGCATGTACATACAAGTCTGGCTTCCTTTTTCTTATCAAACCACAGCCCTGTTCCAATTGTGAGTTGACCTCGCTTCTCTGGGTGATGGTCCTTATGTGCGACACAACCACCTCACCTTGGGATCTAGACTGCAACTGCCTGGATGCAAATGACAAAAATGTTACTACTTTCCCAACCCTGCATTTGTATTCTACTTTGTTGCGCTCTATGGCAATTAAGTGAGATGTGCCTGATTCTGATAGCTGTGGATGCTAATTCCTTTTGTTTGCCTTTGCAAAAATTGGTCATATTCAGCCAAGGAAATGCATTCAGCCTAACACGATTCCCTTATTCCCATCCCATCTTCCTTGCATATACTGCAGAAATAAAAGGGTGTTTCATATTACAGGTATTTTGATTTTTGGCTTTCATACTTCAGGTCAGAATCCACCTCCAATTTTAAAGATCAATTTACATGCTGAATTTGTGCAACCCTGCCCAGGTAGAAAACTTTATTTGGGCCAATTTTAGGGGATAAGAAATTAGAATATGTGTAAATGATTGTCCCATCATTCTCAACAGGCAGTTTGCATCCAAGGAACCAGTTGCACTTGCTTATCAAGCGACAGATCCACAGACAAGTCTTGTGTGTACCACATATTTCAAACACCAGAAGCTGTAATCAATTTTAGGAAGACCAAGGACCCTTGGGGAACTTTGGTCATCATTTTAAAGGAAAACGAAGCCAAGCCATCCTACCCACTTCATTTTCAAAGAGAAGGGAAGATGACATTCTCCTGGGCACTATAGGCAGGAGGCATTGCAGCCCGCTCTCTGCTGGCTGAAAAAGGCAGATGTTCCAGATGTGGACCTTGGCTCTCCTGGAAGCTCAGGCTCAATCCTTGCCTGTTTGAGCTGTGATTGCCTGTGTTGCAACAGAGAATGAGAACATTGTACAAATGAGCCTTCACTCATGAGAAAACCCCACCAACTTGAGGAATGAAACATTATGAGTAAGGGTTACAAGTCTGGGACAGTAGTTTAATTAAATTCAAATCTTTTGCTTGAAGTTAGATTTCTGTCATTCCACAACATTATTTTTAGTTCTCAGGAGTGCCAATAGTACCTTAGCTCTGTAAGGGCCTAGTTCTTTTCAAGGTTTGATAAAAAACTTAAAGACCAGAAGGTGCATTGATTTCTAACGATAACCTATATCCTATGATTTCAAGATTTCACATTCCATATGTATGACTGGAAATACCTGTCTATAGATATTTCTAAGAATTACATATGGGGAATTCTTAACACATATATTCTTCTTTTTAAGGCAAAATTTCAAATCAACAGTCCAATAAATTGCAGCTACTGGAATTGCTGAGCTAATTTACAATCAAATTGATTTTTTTCAGTTAAGAAAAATCCTGTGAATTTGGAAGGAAGTGCTCTGCTCCACACCAGCCCACTCACACTTGTCTGTAATTTCATACATACCCGCAGTTCCTAGCTATCATGTTCTTCAGGAGCATAACTAACTTTTTAGCATATAAGGTTTTAAGAATACATCTGCATTCCTCATTATTTCAGAACATTGGATATTCCTCATTTTGCGCCTTCCTATTTCAGTCTGCTTTGAAACTCTGATTTATTGGATTATTTGATGATTTGGGTATCCTTGAAGAAACTCCCATCATGTATTCACTTCTGCATACTTTGCTGTTGCAAATTGTCTTATTTATGTATCATCCATATAGATCCTAGTGTGCTCTAGGGGATCTCTACTTTGGCTCCCTCAGCAGTTACACTTGTCCGATCTCAGCTTTATACAACACGATTTATCTTTATAGAACATCCCTCTTCCTACAGAGCACCACAGATTTACAAACAGACCGAATCCTATATTAAGGAGACATGGAGAATTTAACAGAGAGCTCTGAAGGAAAAAGATGTCAGATGTGATATCAGGGCAGGTCTTTTGTCTGGCCTACATGCAGCCATACTTTTCCCAAAGGATGCTCCAGATAAAGGTGCTAATGTCAAAAAAAGGCAATGAAAGCGCTGACATATGGCCTTTTAATATAGTGCCAGTCAAGAATTTTCCCCCGTGTACCAGTGATCCTCAGCACATGTCCTATGTCAAGTTCAGATCTTTCCTAAATATGTATTCTTTCAAATTCTTTATGAAACCATGGTGTTCCCCAAGTGACAGCCAGAGGCAAAAAGTTCCATGGAAGTAAGAAATGGTAGTAAATACCATTCTAGGGCCAGACTGGTTGAGGGAATGATCTGACAGAGCTTCATTTGCAGTTTGACATCTCCTCCTTACCCTCTTTCACTCCAGCCACACTTCTGGCCAAAGCGATGCTGATTTCAGCAGCAGCAGCATCGCCTGGGCATGGAAATGCCATCCCAGCTCCTGCATCTCCAGCTCGTGCCCTTCTCAGAATCATTTTTAGTTTCCACTCTGTCCCTGTAAGACTGCGTTTACTGAAATAGAAAATAGCACCACATGAAGGTCACGCCGGAGCTAGTCAAACAGGGTGAAAAAAATGTCCTTTGCTCATTGAATGCTCATTTGAATTTTTAATGGATTTGCTTCAGCTTTGCTCATTCCCCCTCTGTGGTGAGTTGAGTGATCGCATCTCAGAGGGATACAAATGCTTGTGGAAAACCCATTTCCATAGTTGTAAATGTGTTAGCCAAGGAAACTCCAGATGCTGGGCTCACCCCCGCGCATGCACACTCACACAGGCACCTATTTGCACAACCAGAGTGTTGCTGGCGCAACAGGCGGCAGCACCGTCAATGCCGTGTGGTTTATTTGACCAGCTACAGCTGAACAACGGAAACCACCTGCAGCCAAGCCATTCCGGTACTCCTTCATTTAAAGGAGCCACTGAATCAGGGTAGGCAAAAAATAATAATGATAATAAAAAGGTATTCATGGCTATGCGAGCAAAAGATGATAATATATTTGACAAATAAATTATTTGTTACAAATTTTTTGCTCAGTTTTATTCAGCATATACAAAAAAATAAAAAAGAACACAGAACGTATCATGTTTAATAAATAAGCTTATGATCAACATTTCGTTAGACCACTACTCTTTACTGAATAAATAATTTCACTGAGTTTCTAAGGATTACAGCGGAGCAGTTATTAGAGATCTTATCTGTAGATCTTGAGGGTCAGAGGAGCGGCCATGGCATTGCTAGCCCCACCTCCAGGTAAACACGGCACAGAGGATCCCATCCAGCTACCCTTCTGTTCACCAACAATTTGCACATGGTGTCAAAAAGATGTCTTCCAGGCTTGAAGCATTGGTTTGGACTTGAAGCCCTGTAGAGCTAGGGCATCCATTTTGTCCTCACCAAAATGCCAGATGAGGACATACACAGGAAGAGCAAAACAGGGCAAAAAAGGTAAAGCTGAAAGCCCAGGCAGAGCCTCCAGCTGGCCTGGAGGAGCCCAGGTGACAGGTTGACATTGCCAGCAAGCAATGCCAACATGAGCATCATGCAAGAGATGCCAAGAGACGCCAAGCCCATGGGGATCTCGTGAAGCCGAGGATGGAGGAGCTCAAGCAGATGGAGTGATAGAGGCAGAAAGGCAGGAGCAAGAGGTGCGTGACCCAAGCAGGAGACACCCAAGTGAGTTCTCCCCCATGGCTGGACGTCCTCGAGGCGCCAGCATGGAAGTGCGCTGGCCGGGCCTGCTCAAAGGTGAGGAGGGAGCACTGCGGCCAGAGGAGCAGTCCTCAGTTACCAGAACTGGGGAAATGGCAGAAAAGAGAAATGAAGGTGAGGTACATCCTCCTAAACCAATCCCTCCATGAGAAATGAAAACCACTCTAACAGAAAAATAAACTACCAAGCAATTAAAAATAAATGATGATTGAATATGGAAGGATTTAGAAAACATTTTTCTTGAATTAAATATATGGAATGAGGCCCAGACTCTGCCCCCACATCGGCACGGGCTGAATATTAAGTAAGTGAATAACAGTTTCAGAGTCACCACCGTTGCCGACGACAGGCCTTTGTCCAGACGTAAGTTAATACGGAAATTGCTACCTGAGCTACAACACAACCAAAGTGAGCAGCAAGAGCTGGGCTACTTCTCAGGTGGAAGAGCAGTGGCAGTGCAGGCTGTCGTGTTCCAGCCAGATTTATCCTGATAAGGGCGAAGGGAGGACATGGCTGCCCAGCCTGTGGCAGTGCCAGCCCCACTGCTGCCCAGGGCTGTGGGGCAGCTCCTGCCTCTGCAACCTGAGCTGACCAGCAGCCCACGTGGCCCTCACGGGAGCCCTCAACCCCTCACACCAACTCCTGCACATGCACAGGCCAGAAGATAGTGAAAACGTCTGCTAGATGCCCAAGGGGAAGCGGTAGCTACAGAACAAGCTCTTCTCTCGGGTGTGGATGCAGAGCAGACCAATCCACCAGTGTCCTGCAGAGCAGTTTTGGGGCAGCTCCCCAGTGATAGCTGCTGAGTGTAGCTTATTGAACCTTTCCATTAATGCTCTATAATAAGACAATAATAATTTCCCTGTCTAAAGGGAAAAGGTAGTTAAGCCTCTGAACCCAGAGACGTGTTCAGGCCACCAACAGCTTGGCAGAGCCCTGTGCTACACGTACGCACACACAGGGCTGCCGGCTCTCCCAGACCTTTCGCAGTGGTGAAGACGATGGGCACTGCGATCCCCCCGGCCCTCTGCTCTCCTCCGTAGTGGCTCTCACCCACCAGCGCCGTCCCGTGCTGCGGACCCAGGCGCCTCCCTGCCCTGGCCCGGATCATCCCCCTGACAAGTAAACAAGCACGTAAATAAATATGCACATATACTGCACACACATACATGC
>NW_010579490.1:38376-45621 GCF_000705375.1 Tinamus guttatus | reverse complement strand
CCCGGCAGCGCTTTAAAACCCTCACTGCCCCCTCCCCGCACACCGCATTTTTTAGAGCCCTAAAAACCACCACAGGCACAAAAAAAAAAAAAAAATCCCGCCTGTTCCCTGGACGTTATTAACGGTACAGTCTGAAATATACTTTTTTTTTTTCCTTAAAGAAAAGGGAATCATTATCAAGCCATTACGCATTAAGAAATGTCATTCAGTCATTTTTATTCATTCTGCTGAAATCTTCGTAAAAGCCAGAATCATACTTCTGCAAGCAGCAATTTTGTTAATCCAGGGGGTTATTACTCTGGTCCCTTATTAGGATCTATACTGCTGCCAAGCAATCCTATAACCTTCTCAAAAGAAGTTTACCTCCGTGTTATAAAACCAGTAGTGGTATTTATACTGTGCAATAATTAGTGTATTACTTGAATCCACTAACAGGTTCATTTTATCTCCGCACAAAACCCCTAGTCTGCTTATAGAAAGCTTGTGCCTCCTTTGGCGCTGCTAAAGTGCTGCGGGAGTGAATGAGGGCTCGTAGCACTTTCTCCTTTCGCCTCGCCTTAATTCCCATCTCTTTCTGCTCTCATCCAATTAGTGCAGTGTATTAAGCGGTTTATCATCTCATAGTCAGCTATTGAGAGAAACAAGGCGAACACTTTGCAATAGAGCCTGCTCTCCTTTGACACCCTCAGGTACTTACATATTCCACTGTGCTATGAATAATAGAGGGAGAATAGAGCACTAATTCCCTCATCAAAGAATGCCTTGTCTGCTGCTTTGCTCAACAACACCATTCTGATCAAAAGAAAAGCAATAAAGCTTAGCATAACAAAACGAAACCTACTTATTAGCTTAGTGGTTAAATTAATGCAGAGCCGCTGCTATTCAAAACCAAGGTTTGAAAACAGCCTCCAACAACCTGATAATGCTGCCTTCGGGATGAAGGAATTTTAATCTGAAATTCGAAGCTGGCACAGATGAGTTAATCTATTAAACTGCTATAAGGAGAGTGCCGGAGAACTATTCAATTAGGGAATATTTAAGGTGCTCGGCGGAAGACAGAAAATCACGAAAAAAGGGGGGGGAGGAGGGGAAAAAAGGGAAGATGTGCTCCCGTTTGGAATTAGGAAAGTGGGGTTTACAGTGAAAAGAGCATTTTGGCACAGCCGCAAATGTGTTTGCCGTTTGGAATCGGTTTTAATGTACCATATGTCATCGGGGAAACCTGGCTACCGTCTCACTGTATCAACACTCCTCTTCCGAGCTGCAAATAAATACAAACAAAACCAAATCTTAATTTTAACGGGGCTGGGGGTGGGGAGGGGAGCTAGAGCCAAGGCGGGAGGAAGAAAGTGGCGGAAATTCAGCGGAGATCGGGTTCAAAAGAGAGACCTCTGGACTTCCATCTTCCCCGAAGTATTTACAGCACCAAATTAACGGGCTCTATTGAATATTAAATTCTATAAGGATGATTTCGCATTTCCCAGCCTTTCTGCGGGGCCAAGACGAGGCAAAGTGCCCAGAGCTGATTAGTCACCGAGAGAGAGAGGGGGCTGGGAGGGGAAAAATCCCGTTCACTCCTTGCCAAGAGTTCAACTCGGCTCTGACCACTCTTCTGAATCCAAAACCGCCCGGATTGGGGGTAAAAAGCAGAATTTCAGAGTGAAAAAAGCGGAATTTCTGCAACGCGGAGCGAAGGCGGCGGGGCTGGCCGGAGCGGGGACGAGGCGGGCGCCGGATTTGGCTCTGCTGTCCTGTCCCGGACAGGGCCCGCGCGCCCTCCCTGCGCCGGCATCGCACTGCGCTCCTGCTTGCACTAAACATCCCTAAACTTGCAAATTAACGGGCTCTCCAGCCGTAATTACACAGATACATACAAGTGCCACGGGGTCAGGTTATGCCACATGTATCTGTTTTATTTGTATACCTAACGTTTGAGGGAGAAGGTCACGCTTCATCTTTTCTCGCTTGTCTAAGGCGTTCTACCCAGTTAAATATCAGCAACACCTTCATAACCATAACTGGGTTGGACACGATGAATTAAAGAAGAAAACAGAAGGGTGTGAAATTACAGGAACCCGGTTCACCTGTCGTTCCAAGAGTTGCGTCCGTGGGGCAGCAGCGCCTTCTCGCCAGTGAAGGAGCCCAATGTCCACAACCCAAGTGAGCACCTTGGGGACGGCTGGGAGCTCACGGGCTGCGACGGCACCAGCACCCAACACGTCACTGCCGGGCGCAGGTTCTCCCTCAGCTGCAGGTTCTCTTATTCAATGTGAGTAAAAGGCAACATTCAGCCCCAGTCAGTCAGAAGCAAAGTGGGCTTTGGCATATTCCAGCAGACACACCTGGATGGACACACGGCATTTTCCGAGGCACTAGGCAGCTACCGCTTAGGGACAAATGAATGTCGTAAAACACACAGGCAGATACACGTGTGCCTCTGGTACCGAAACGCATTAGTGTTTGTCTTTGTATTTTTTAGTTTTTTTTTAAAATCATTATTATTTTGAAGCCACAGTCAACTCGCTGCTTTTGTTACTGAGCAGGCCCCCATGTGCCCGAAGCACAGGCACGAGCTCTTCCTTGGTAAAACCAGGCAAAGTTTGGAGAAACACAACCTTGCACGTGCTATTTTCAACAGAGACGATCAGATCAAATTCTACTTTACTAGAAAACTTTATTTTTTCCTTCAAGTGTTAAGAAAAATTTACATTTTATACTGTTAAAGATTAAAAAGAACATTTTTTATAACCTTACAACAATATATCACATTGCAAACTTAACTGAAAATGTAATGAGTACTATACTTTCATTCTGGTACAAAAGCTGTAACCATATATACGATCGTTTCTTGTCACATCTGTTTGTAACTTTATTAAACGTAAATGGAAAATACAATTTATTTATAAAACCTTTAAAACCCCCAATACAGCAATTATTGCAGAACGGCAACAATGATTCTCCTTTCCCCCCTCAAGTACATTTATAACCCGTGTAGGTACTAACCACATTTTGTATCCGTGCATATGTCCATACACATATGCAGTCTCCGGTGTGGCAAATGATTATGCTTAAAGATGCTGAAAGACTCTTAATGAGAAGCTGGTTCCCTGTTTTTGGTAACTCCAGGTTACTTCTTTAGGTTCTTTGTCTTTAATAAACTTGAAAGTAAGGCATCCCTACCTCCACCAGAGGTTACCAGGGCATTTAAAGGCATTTAGGTTTAGCATTGTTTGTAATTGGTATGTTTATGATGAGGAAGAAGATAAACTGTGAAAAGGCAAAACATTAGTGCTCCTACTGAGACCTCTACTAACCTCTCTTCCTGAGAGCACCTCTACTAAATACCCTGGAGCAAAGTCTAGGATCACTTACATTCCAGCAACTCTCACTGGGAATTATCCAATTAAAGCAGCAATTCCCCCACCCCCTTTTCCCTCATAGGTCTAAATACACAACAAAATACATTGCAAAAATCAGCTACTCGGTATTTTAATAACCTTGACTTTTCAACGGAGAAAAGAAGGAAGATTAAAAAAAATGTATTTCATGTCCATGTGAATGAACCATATATTGTGTTTTTATCTTCTGCTTTTTCACCACCAAAGAAACAAGATTATTAAAACAGCATTGTTCATACTGAAATAGGGTCCTGCCGAAGAGATTACTGTTCCTGAACAACAAACTAGCCTCTCTTCCCCTTCTGTCTTCCACGAATCACTGTCTTTCGCCACTGGATTCTCCCAGAGATCTTGCCACACTGATGGTCTCGAAGAGCTTGCTGAGGTTCACCTCGGAGTAGCTGCTCATGGACAGCCACTTGTCTGCCGTGCTCTTCAGCCTCCTGTAGGCTTCAGATACTTCCCTTCTCTGGGTCTTCTTCTTCATGTGCTCTGAAAGCATGAAGGAAAAGAAAAAACAGAATTAAAAAACCATGGAAAGTAATTACTGCTGCACTGGCTGTTGTCAGGAATTGCGGTATTTTCAAACAAGGTGACTGCTGCAGTTCCCACTGGAAGACAACTTTTATGGAGAGCTCCCCAGCCTCCCACTCCCACCTTCGCCAGCGCCGCGGCAGCTCTGGGTTGGGCTGATGCCAAAGCCGTGAGGGGCACCGAGGCTGATGGCAGCTCCCGCGGCCCCGGCCGCCCTGCCGGAGCTGGAGCACCAGCTCGCAGGGACGCCGCGCGCCCGTAACGTCATCGGCGTGGAGCGCAGCGCGGTTCGCTAGCCACGACAGAGAGAACAACCAATGAGAGGATGGATTTTGGAGAGGACCTCACTTATTAAAGCAGGTTCTTTTATTTAGTATCAAGTAGGCAGAGACCATGGATCGTCTCTAGGGGTTTTGAAATAGCGAGAAGTTCTGCCTACAGCAAATTTCAGATTCACATTTCAAGGAAACTGTGATTTGACTCTCCGATCCCTGCTGCTAACAGCGGTGCCGCTGCCGCTCGGGCCAGCCTCCCCACCGATGTGGCGCTGCCTCAGATGCAGGACGGGCACGGGAAGCTAAGGGATGCCGAAGGAAAGGGAGAGCAGGCCCAGGCAGCCGCACAGGGGAAACTCCATGCTACCCTGTCCCAAAACGGAGAGAAGATACTCAGGTCACCCCAGCCAGCAGACATCAGACTCCCCTAACAGACGAATGAAGACAGACATTCCTGCATGCTTGATCAACGTGTCTGTGAAGAAATGCCTAGAGCGCAGGACACACTTACTGGTACGTCTGCCAGCGCTGCCCTGAGGCAGGTCTCATCCAACAGTGCTCCTCTTTTCAGGCCAACCTCACGTTCTAGAAACACCACTCCCTACCCGAAAGCCTGCACCAGTGGTTACTCCTTGAAATTTGTTGCATTGGATGCTCCGGATTACGGGGCATGCAGGAAGGATGTATGCCCTGTGCCCAGGGGCTGGGGCAGCTCCAGGCGAAGCGACCAGGGCCCAGCACAGGAACACGTGAGCCCTCCGGCCGCGTGGGCCCTGCGCAGGGCAGCCCCCACCAGCACCGACACAGGGCTCTGCTGGCACCACACAGACCCAGAACGTGTGGTCTCTGCCTCCCACCGCGTGAGCAGCACCGCCGGGTTTCAGAGGAGACGGACCCTGCGCTCCTGAGCCCCTCTCCGCGAGGGACGTGGCCTCTGAGATGAAGACGTCCCACCAAACTGATCTTTATTTCAGTCGCCAAGTGAAGACTTGAGGAGATGGGGAGAGGATATGAGGAACTGGGGGTAGCACAGTAACAGAAATAGCAACTATAATTTGGGGTTTCTGATCTCCTCCTCCCCAAGGATTTATGAACATTTGTGCAGAGCCCCAGGTGTCTGTAGATGAACTCAGAAGACTAGATGCTGGGTGCAGTAGAAACCTTAATGTTTTATTGAGGAACTACTATTACCTGCTTAGATTTTCCATGTTATTGACAAAGGTCCACTGAACGCCCATCTCTCAATGTGGCACTATAAAATCTTTAAAAATTAAAGATGACAGTTTAAGCAACTGAACGTGCTGCTTCGAAGCCCTTTGGAGGGCACCTTTCATGCATCCTAGCGAGGAAGGCAAAAACGATGCTGTCGTTCAGTTCTAAGTATTTACGATTACAACTTTGGGCAGTAAATCCACGTGTGACTGAACATATGAAATTCTGACACTGAGACAGGAACGGAATTTATTTATTAGTGGGATTAAAAAATCCTCAAACTACACCCCCAATACAACAAAAACCTCGATTACCAGAATCTGTTCATTAACAGGCTGACGTCCCAAGCCTGGGACGGCACAAGCACATTTAATGCACACAAAAATATTTAAATGTAGGGTTTAATTAAGCAACCCATGGAAACTGTAGTCCATAAAAGCACCGTGCCCTCCTTGCCACAGATCCCGCACCAACTAGTTTCTGCCTTTCCAAACACGTGAACCACTCAGCTGGTGTCTCTGCCACCGCTGCACCGCGCAAAACCGCGCTGCTGGCGCCAGCGGGTTACAGCAAGTGCCATATTGGCAGTTCAAAGCCAGGCTAGAACAGTTTCAAGTTCCCTGGCGCCCGTGAGGGTCCGGGGTGACACGCGGGAACAGCTGGCGCGCAGGGCAAGGGGGACGCGTTAAACCACGAGCGCGGGCGGGCGAACCACAAGGCGCTGCTCAAAGTGCAGGAGCACAATGCGAGCCTGTGCCCAACCACCAGCCGCTCTCCCCGCAGATTTCCCGGCCCCCCTCCCCGCCAAACCCAACTCCAACTGGCGCGGGGGAGTGACACGGGCGCGGGGGGCGAGCGGCTGGCGAGCGCCGCAGCCGCGCGGAGCGGGGGAAGATGAGAGAGGACACAGCTCCTGATGTGTTTACCTCCGCTGCTGATGGGATATTGACTTTTCCCACCAGGTTGGTTAGAAAGGGGACTATTTACGCTGCCACACAGCAGAGCAAGAATGACAAGCGGCACTGCTCTGCGGAGGGAACGGCGACCGCAGCCGCCGCGCGTCACGCGGGCCGGCAGCAGCTCCGCGTTACCACACCGTCCGACTCGGGGGTGCTGCCTTCCCACAGGAGAACTCAGTCGGCAATGCGCCCCCGGGCCGGGCGGACGCAGCTCCGCCGGCCGCCCGCGATGGCTTTTCGGGAGCCGGCCACGTCCTGGAAATATTGGGATTCCTGCTACCACCGAACCGTTGTTTTAGTAACACCCAAGTCCAGGGGCGAGCAAGCATTCACAGCAGCCACTGCTGCCGGCCGCACGTGCAGACACCCGTGTATGCGCACGCACACGCGCAGCATGCCAAAGGCAGCACCGGAAGAAACACACACACACACGCCAAAATACATGTATTTTAAATACAAACTCAAAAAAAAATCGTAAAACATGGCATATTATTAAATTCAGGTACTATATTCCCTGAAGTTATTCAGCCCTACTAAATATTTTAGAATCAAATCTCACCACTAAACACACAGTTAACTGCCTTCCCCCACAGCTGCCAGCCTCCTCCTTTCACAAAACCCAGGCTCAGCTTTTGGATAGCCCTGTCAAACTCAGCACCGCATCCAAGGTCCTGTTAAGCTTTCAGGGTATGTTTTAATATTTTTTGAAAATTTAGTTTTCAAAAAGGTAGCTAAAATGATTCCATTTACCCCATACTGCTGCACTGATGGTGGAAGTAAGGATGGAAACATTTGGAGGTTTCCTATACCTGATTCTGTATTTTCCATTTACTGCAATTTCTCTTTACTCCTATCAAAATGACGCAG
>NW_010579490.1:876-33376 GCF_000705375.1 Tinamus guttatus | reverse complement strand
GGTGAATCCTTAGTGGGGAGTTCTTCAACTTCTACCAGGCACATACGATCATTTTCCATATCACATCCCCCAAATATGGCCAAAAATAGAGGCCAAAGAGAGAGTCTCATTGGATTCATCTTTATTTCTCCTCAGGACAAACACTTAGTAGAGAAATACTGTATTAAAACTAACCAACCAACCGATTATTCTCCTGAAATATTTAAACTTTTGAGTCATAGTGACTAACAGGTTTCTATTTTCTGCTGATCTTAATTTATCTGGGCAGTTTTCTGCCTCAGTTATAGTCTGCGTAAGACTAAGCCACATTTTCTACCAGTCTTTCTGGGAAGGCATTTCCATACAGAGGCCAAGTACTTGTCAGGGAAGCAGACAGATGTGTTGATATGTGGCCATAGATTAAGGTAATGTATGGAATAAATCCTGCAAAGCTGGAGTTCTGGTTTAAGAAGGGAAAAACAAAACAAAAGAACAACAAAAACTCAAGAAAAACAGTGGATCTCCTAAACTTATATTTAGGTATAACTAACTAGTGTATAAAGAAATAACTAACTACTGTATGAAGTGTTTCTCATGGAGTTAATCTCTCAATTTCTCTTGACACCTGACCTGGTGCTCGCTCTCTCTCTTTTTTTTTTCCTTTCCTCAATGCTATTTGATTCACCAATAGCTGATTTCATGCATTAGAGTATTTTTGGGGACACACACACGTGCGCCTTACTAAGGCCCTTTGCGTTTTAACTTTTCCATTACACTGTCAGGAGGATCTAGTTTTATTTCACTGAAGATGATGATACTGTGTTTTTTTTCCCCCCCTTAACTCTATTGATAAGCACCTTTCTGATCCCTTTTCTAGTCATTCTGTCAGCATAACAATCATTTAAAGGTATTCTATTTTAAAAGGCATTTAACTAGAAAATGCAGACAGCCCTTACAAAATAAAGTTTATCCAAAACAGTTCCACTGACTAGTTTTTAGTAGAATCCTTTTGCAAGCACATAAATCCTATACATCTCTAGTAGAGAATGGTAACAACTAAGCACGACCCATTTGTGCCATCGGTGAAGTTCCAGGCATATAAAAATCCAAGAGTTCACCAGATTTCTCCTTTGAAGGCAGGAAAACATCAGCACCTAGAATTTAATCAAGCCTGTAAGAAAATGCCCATTTTTAAAGGGAATGCTAAAAAAATCCTAATTGTGACAACTTTGCACTTCCATGCTGCCACCTATTGGAGGTTTTTAAAGCGTTTTGCAGATATTAGTGAGCACCAGCTCCATGTGTTCCTGGGGGACAGACACCCTTCCCACCCTACACAGAAAGGGCAACCTCGTGGGCCACGGTGTGATTTCCAGAGGTGTGCTACCGATGCTGCGATTCGGTGCGTACCCAGAGGGATAAATACATCCCCTTACCTGCTACGGAGCACTGCAGTGCTCTGTGACTTAAAAGGTTACAAATATTAATCTCCCTTGAAAGCCTGCTGTGTTATTTAGACGCCTAAATACGAGGCTGCAGTCGGCACCTTAACTCCTTCACAGTCCTGCAGGAGCAGCCGGTCTAATCTGCCGTCCGAAACGCTAAACTGGTGCAAGCTACGGCCCCAGCTGCAAGACTGTTTCCCTGCTCAAAGCAATGAGAAGGAGAACACCATACAGCACAACGTGCATTTTACAGCGATACAAGCAAGGAAAACAATTATTCAGGCTGCTAAGGCACTGCATTATATTATCCATAAAACAAAGTCTTGGTAACGAGCGAGTAAAACATCCTTGCTCTTTTAATTCCCACCACCCGTAAATAATCTTCCTGCTTTGTATTTTATTGGAAAACAACGGATTCAAAAGTCACCTAGCATTATAATCCCCCCTCCACAACTGCCATCTGTCCTGCAGCAGTAGTTAACTCTCGTTCACTAGCAAAGCTGGCAGGAGAGCGAGGAAGAGGAGGAGGAGGAGTGGAAGGGGAAGAGAGTGAGAAAGCGGATAAATTCCATTTGCGCTATTAAAAAAAATAGAAAAGTGAACTCAGTGGTTGAAAAGTGAAGATAAAAAGATGAAAACAGTAATCTTGCTACAGAAACCAGAGAATTATGTTCTTGCTCTCCCCTTCTTCTTTCTATTTATTTATTTATTTATTGCTTTCACACTGTACAAACTGTAGCACCCTGAACAACTCACTCCCCTGCTATTTCCAGCACTTTACAGAAACTTTTCAACATTTCTGTTTGACACATATTTTCAGCAGTGAGGTGAAGACAATAAGTAAACAAGTAGTGAAGGGCTATTTAGAGAGCTGGTCAGTCACAGTAATAATAACGTAAAAAGAAAAAAACCCCACACAGAACAGAACACCTATCCTATGCGCTGCAGCCACAGACAGCACATGACCTCTGACAAACAGTTTTCAGAGTAATTTTAATGCTACTCTGGATTTAACTTGACTAACTGGTAGCAATTGAGCACATCTTTTTTTGTGGCAGCAGTTATCTAAAATGCTACAATAACAGCATCAAAAGTAGAATGGTGGAAGATTGGTTTTCCATTGTGCTGCTGAACTGGCATAATGCCCACTTTAAAAGCAATTCGCTGCTCATCACTGAAATCTGGCAGACACGACACTAAATGCCTCGAGGAAAAAAAAAAAAAAAAAAGGGTCTTGAGAAGGGGGAACCACTCCAACCACCGAGCGAAGAAAAGACGAGAGGAAAAAAAGAAAAAAAAAGGGAAAAAAGCAAAGAACCATGAATCCATGTAAGAAGAGAAAATTGCAAAATAAAGTTTAGTACTGCATAGAGACTCAACAGGCTCTACTTAATTTGCTTGAAGATTTTATCGCAGGCTTGCATAGTAATGGAACAAAACAAAGGCAAATATATATTTATGTCTGTCTATTGTTCCGATGAAGTGAAAACGTACTGAATTACGTCAATCATTTGTCAAACACATCTTCCTCGTTTTATTTACCACCAAATATAATGAGTAAATATGTGATAATAAAACTCTTCTTTTTATATGGGCATATACAATTTTTTTCCTCTACTAAATACAGGTAATGATTTAGGAAGCTTTCAAAATGTCTTTTTACTGTCAATAAAACTAATTCTATTCCCATTTTCATGTTAAAAAAAGGCTTTACAAATGAAAATTCAAATTAAAATTCTGATTATAGTGTAGTGTGACAACACCTGTATTTATAATTTTACTGTCAGCTAGCTCATAGTGTTTAACAATAGCTTGAAGCAGAGAAGTAATTGGAATTTGTCTGTAACACGCCAGATGACGACACCGGGCACTCTGCTGGGCCAACGCGCATTTGGTCTGATGACAAAACAACCTTAGAGAGATCTCTAAAAGCCCCAAAGGTTAAATGAAGCCATCCCATACCCGGCGACCTCCGCGCTGCCGCGGGGAACGCAACCCCGAGGGGCTCCGGCTGCAGGAAGCGGGGGGCCCCGCAGGACGCGGCCCCACGAGCACCAACACAACCCAGAGGGGAGCGAGGGGGAAGCGGGGGCGCGCGGCGAGCGGAGCGGGAAGGGAAGGGAAGGGAAGGGAAGGGAAGGGAAGGGAAGGGAAGGGAAGGGAAGGGAAGCTCCGCGCCGGTGCAACGCCTGCCCCGGGCCGGAGGCAACGCGGACAAGGGCGCTCGGGGCGATGCTGTCCATGGGAGGGTCTGGAAAATGGAAACGCACGCGGCTCTCCGCACACAACTTGCCTCGGTCTCGGGCTACGAGTTAAAAGCCCCGGGCTTTTCATTATCTTAAAGACAGGGGGGAAAAAATGAAGAAAAGGAAGCAACGTATGAAAGAAAACAGAATGACAGTGATGTTTTAGTTTACACTAGATATGGCAACACATACGAACTGTCAAAACTATGGAGTGAAAAAAGCTGTTATCAAGCAACTGTCAAGAGAGTCCTCTGAGATTTGGAAATCTTGTGTTTATTGTAACTACTGCACATTACACAAAGAAAGAAACATCCCTCTTCTTACCATCGCTGCTAAATAACATGCAAGAGAACCCAGACTTCTCCCTCACTATTTAGATTAATTTTTTTTTCCTGTGTAATTCTGCGCCTGACAGCACCGTGCTCCTCCTCTTTAAGGTTTTCTATTGTTTGGTCAAAGTTCAGAGAGAAACTTGAGGTTATATCAAACATTATTTCATTTTCAACAACTGTCAACACCCATTTTATGCTGTTAACTTGTTGTCCATCATTTAAGAGTGAAAACTGTTAACACCAACATACAGAGAGGAAGAATTTCTCTCTTAAGAGTGGTATACAAGGACTGGAGATAAAGGAAACGGCTATTTACTAGGCAAACTAACAAGTCCCTTTTATATATTTTAACATACTGTCTCAAATTGAGGTTTACAGTGCAAATGACAGTGGGCTACAGCATTCAAAGGTTCAGTCTGAATGTATGAACGCAGGTTGTAATGCAGTAGTGTAGGTTGTAAATCACACATTCAGGTCGCAAGAAAACATTTCACAGAGCATTCCCATCTCGATGGGGTTTCACTATAGCCTTCCAGGTACCTTTTCAAGGGAAAGCCTCACACAGTTTCTTCTTAACCAGGAACAACCCTCTAGCTACATGGGTGACTGGTAAAACACTGTGAGCCAACACTACCTTGTGTTTTGGTCCTAGTTCACTGCAAACCTCATTCATTATCACTTTTATATTTCAACTTCTTGTTTTCAGAACAAAATCAAGTTTTATTCTTAAGCTTCGACACCTCACAACTGATGTTATTTCGCTACAGATTTGCTGTGGACATCCTAAGTTCTATGTGCATCTTTGATGAGGTACAGATTTCCATGAGCTTACTTCTAGCACTAGGCATCAGACACTGCTGGATTTTACCAGTAGCTGCTACTGCTCCCCAGGTATCTCCTGTCTCCAGGGAATCACTGTCAGCAAGTGAAAAGCTCCTCAACCCCCTTCCTCAGCCATTAGTTCACAGTCCAATATAGTCCAACTGCTCAAAACTGACAGGGAGATCTTCTCATTTTTGCATATAAAGATTTTTTTTGTAGTGTTAAGAGCACTTCTTCAAAATGTCATAATATTTATGATCATCCGATGAGAACACTTGAACAAAAATTCTGCCTGACACATCATATTTCACCCAACTACCATGACCACTTAGGTATAATTTTATCTCCAAACACTGGATAACCTCATGTAACACTATGTGTAACATAATATCTGCACAGAAAACAAAACAAAATGATCGAGAAACTCGAAAAATAAGTGAATCTTTCCCACATAAAACCACATTGTTAGCTGTATTATTTCCTAGCTTTTGACTCTCAAGTACTTCCTCCTCCTAGATCATAAGAGTTTTAAAGTGCCATAACAACTACTGCATAAACAGCTGCAACTACATGTCCATTTAATGGTCTTTTTTTCTTTCTTTCTTTTTTTCCTTTGTATTAATATCCTACCCAACAAGCTTGCACATCCACGTAAGCATGCACTCTCAGAGGCGCCCACGCAAATGACAACAACCAGAAACAGACCTTTCATTCTAGGAAGTTTAAGAACATGGAAAAAAAGTTTACAGAAACTCCCTATTTTCAAGCCTGGCGGTGCTGCAAGGTTGCAAAGATATGATCCATATGCTACAATACTGTTCCATAAATAGGAAAGCTCTTGTTAGGGAACTGCAGCGAAGGAAAGATGATGCGGAAGGTGCACGCGGTACAGGTGGGGGGACATATCGAGCACGTCCGAGGCTTCCCTTATGGAGATTTTCAGAATCGCCCAAGTTCCTCGGACGTCCTGCAGCTAGGGCTGACACATCGTGCTCTTTTCGCCCTACAAAGCAGCCTCTGGACAATTCATAAAAGCACCCAGATAACCGCGTCGATCTGAAGCCCTGCGTGCCCTGGCAGCCCGCCTTGCCATGTCCTCTCCTCCTTCAGACACGCGGCCTAAGCGTGGGAGGAGAGAGACACAGAGAGGGTCATTACAGCTGAGATTCAACATATAAAGTTGGCACCATCAGCATAAAGGGTTCTTTCCATTAATCAAGAAATTTAGAGTATTGGAGGATCTACCAGGCCTATTTTACTGAACAGGGAAATTCAGCACCAGAACATTGTTAAATTGAGTTAGCATTATCAGTGAAAAAATATGCTCTATTTCCTATTATTTATGAAGCCCTATCCTTTTCTTTCTTACCAATTACATTCCCTATCATTTCCAAAATATACAAACTGTTTTCAATCAACAGATTTCTTTATTACAGCGTACTGCATGCTTGTTACTGCCTCTTTTCTATATTGAATCCTTGATTGGACAAGCATTTTGAATATAACATGGACTGTGATTGCACACATCAAACAAATTAAAGCTGCCAATCTCTTTTTGGAGGATATCCTTTATACATACGATCACCGAAGAGTACCCCGAGTATATTTGCTCAAGGGAAATGGGGAAAGTAAAAATGATTATTATGACAGCCAGAGACATTCATTTCCCACGATATGAAACTGGCCTTGCACCCCCTTTTCTCCTGTTTCTAAAGTAATTATTTTACGTAAGAAAAACAAATGCACAAGCTTTCAAAATCTCAATGGCTGTTTTACTCTCAACAATCTAGCTTTCATTTTGGCCAGACACTGATTGCATTTTAAAAATGAGATGGTAAGAGACGAACTATCTCATAAGCCTGAAACTGCTTTTCTTTAGTTAACCGCTTCTCCACAGAGTAACCAAAGACCATGGTTTGGCATTATGTGCATCTATCCAAAATGAGACTCAATGCTGTACAGTTTCTGAACTGTACAGTAATGTTGAAATGTAGCAGAGTTTATTTAAACATATTAGATCCCACTAAGATGAAAGTACTGGGAAACATTTAACTTTTAATAGGCAATTTAGAGATGGCAATGGTTGAAAAAATTAAATATAAGTGGAAAAAAGCCTGTAACTAGAAAAGCAAATAAACAGAACCCTCTTACAAAACCAAAACCCATAACCAACCAGAAACAAACGGGACAAGCCTAGGAGCTAAAAAAAAAAAAAAAAAAAAGCCATACAGTAAGTTTGAAAAAGTAACAAAGCCATTTGCTAGGCAGACATGACTAAAAGTCAAGTGCTTGTCACTTAATAAAGCTTAATATAAAGCCTTTATTTCAAGTGCTTAGGAAATTGAGATATCCTTATCTGGAATATGTTATCAGTTATCTGCTCTATCTGCATCGCCATCAGAGTAGCATAAAGAAAAAGGACAGAACATCCAAGCTGCTTTTTTGTTTGTTTGGTTTGGTTTGTTTTCAGATGAGTGCTGAATCTTCATTCCAAACATCTTGGTACAAGTCTCAGCTTTGCCACTAATCTCAACATTATACTCGGCCAGTTGCTTACGGTATTCAAACTTCATTTTCTGCTGTAGGACAGGCCTTGGGAAATGTTCTTCTCTGACCTATTGCTCGTCTTTCTTGCACTGTAAATTCTATAGGCAAAAGAGGTCTTCAAAATTGCCTTTATACGGTGCATCAGACCCCTAGATAGGAGCATAATACAAATAACTAATGATGAGAATCCAGCCTTCTGAAGGAAGAGCTGGGACCATTTTCCCATTTTCCATTTGTTTCGAAATGCCTCTGCTGGCATCCATATTTGTATATGGCATAAAACCTTCCTGTTCACTGCAATAGTCACTGAAGATGCTCGAAACAGATTTGCCGTTAAGTCACTCTCCATGAGGCACCTTAAAGTCCTCTCATAATTTAACATGGGCAGTGTTCACTCTCATCAGAATTAACTTCTTCAAGGGCAAGCTAAAAGTCCCACTCCTTTTCTCCCAGAAAAGGAGGAAAGGATGCAACAAGAGACATGGGCCTCTACACCAAGAACTTGGCTCTGTTGTTAATTCATTTTACCTCTTCCTAGTTTTGCTGAAACTTGTAAATCCAGCCTTGTTAGCAACAGGGAAGACAAGCATCTAACAGATCATAAAAGAGTCACATGCACAATTCAAATTCAGTGTGGAAACTCAAGATAAAATCAATTGGGATAGGCTAATTTCTTAGAATTTTAATACGAATTCTTAAAGCAAAACTTCCACAAGGGCCTACTGTTCTATCCTGCTTTCATTTGACACAACATCTACAAAACCTAGATTCTGGAGGATTAGTTATTGCTCTGACATTCATCGAAAATACAAAACAAAAGCAAGGGAAGTTTACTGCAGCCAAAACTCTGCAGTGAAGGTAAGGTGCAAAGATCACCACTCTGAGCGAGGACAGAACGGATGGGATTTTATTGCTTCTTTTTCCTTAAATACCTGGCTCAACTCTCTGCGCTAGCCAAGCTACCTTCCTATACATTTTAAATAGTAACACAGACCTAGTCAAATTCCCAGCGCCACTGATTAAATAAAAATTAAGATTAGAAAGCATCACGACTGCCCACGGTGTGCTAATGAATCCGGCAGCCACACGCCCTGCAGGAAGTAAAAGGAGGGTTTAAAATGCCCTACGAGCTAGGCCAACGAGGCCAGCAAGGCTACCCTCGCTCGGCTGTCCCTTCCCGGAGGGCAGAGGCTGCAGGAAGCTGCTCGGTGGAGGGGCACAGAGAGACACTGCAGCTTCCTCCAGGGAAGGAGCGCAGGGAAGCGGCGTCTGCCATCCCAGCAGGAGGAACCGCAGAGCTTCGCACGGCTAAGAGAGCCCCCTGCCCCAGCAAAGCCCTCCAGGGCTAGTCCGAACGACATGGTGAAATGTTTTAAAGCTCTTTTTGGGAGATTTCTCCCTTCCTCCTTTCATACGCATCCTGTCATGGTATGGGAGCCCTTTCAGGACACAGGCAGCAAGAACGTAAGAAGGATCATAACTGATCTGACTGCAGGCCCACCTATCCTCCAATCCTGCCTCAGCGGGAGGAAAAGCAGACGCTCGGGGCGAGACCCACACAGTCCCACAGCGACGCAGCTCTGTGATAGGCACCAGCAGCCGGAAAGAGCAGCAGCTTCCTGAGCTGGACGTGGCTTCGCCGGACAGAGCAGCTACGGGGGGATGCTCTTTCCCCAAGTATTTCCAGCTATTTCTTGAATGCACATAAACACTCTAGAATCCGTATCAAGATAAAAACATATTAGAGCATTTAGCATTTTTTAAATTAGTCTCTACATAGGAGTTTTCGCCTATCACAGGCAGTCCTAGCAATGCATAGCTGAGCATATCCAGCAGCTAAGAGAGCCTGCCTCGCGCTTAACCGTACTCATGCCTACTAAATGCCTACCAGTCTTTATTGTAGCCAAGCAGCATTTAAGAGGAGGAAGTCACACCGGACCTGGCCAAACCTGCACACCAAAGAAGAGTGAGAGGAAAACTCAAGCTGAGAGAAAAAAGTGAAAGAAATGATCTTCATACCAAGAGCTTTCAATACACTCTCTTTTTACTGCATATACACCTTCAATACGAAGCTATTTTATAGACAATGAAAAAGACAAGATGCATTATAGCACATATATAACAAACAATGGCATAACAGAGGGAAGGAGAAATCTTAGGGCTACTAAGGATGGATGTAAAAGTTTATTGGAATAGTAATTTGTTAGAGATCACAGCAAGCAACACTGTGATTCCCTTCGAAATCTGTGCTGTTCTGAGGAGTGTAGATGTAAGCATGTTGTGCCTACTGAAATAATCTCTACTAATACAAAGGTGTCTTCTTTTATGAGACAGTAGCTGTGATTTTGTGAAGGTCTTTTGATGATACCAGGTACTATTCACAGCTATAATAATACATAACACACAATCGCAAGTTCAGATGACTAAGCACTCCACAATTTAGATGGGAGGAACTGAGCAGGAAAATGAACTTTCTAGCCTAATCTGTCAGATAAATCTATTGCTCTGCAGACAACAGACCCAAATGTTTTCTTGTAAATGCTTTGGATTTGTGACACCGAAGAAAACAATGTTTTTGTGTCTAATTACAAACTTTATGTGAAGATAACAATTAGAACTTCATCCTAGCAGAAAACTACTATTGCTGAAGCTCATCAAAACAGCAGAGATATTAAGCTGGAAAAAATAAAATATAGAATCACTGAATGAAGGAAAGAACATGAACATTTTCGATCTAGGGAACAGCCTCAGCAATAACTCTGAGACCCCACTGATGGAGCTGATTAAATTTTATTAAATATTGCAACATTCAGTTGATACTGATGACTGCTTTCTAACACTTCATTAAGCCTCTAGGAGCTCTGAAGACAGTCCCCATGCACTATGTTCAGCCTATGTTTTGTCCACTGAAAGTCCTCTATTCAGGTATGTGAAAAGGAATTTTGAACCCCAGCCATGAACAGAAGTTGCTCCCAAAGGACTTCGACAGAGAGGTGCCTGAGAAGACATGGTGACACCCACCCGTCCGGGGGCTCCTTGACTTCAAGGTAGGTCACACACGCATTAAACGGGGTAGAATCCTCCCGGGAGCAAGGCCCTCAACATATTTCTATTCATTTGAAAAAGATCTGGATTATTAAAAACACCCTGTTTTTTAAATAATGGGAATTAAGCTATAGACTTGTATTTGGTTAATGGCCCTTGCACTGTTAATTCTGGATCTGCAACTGATTTTCCCATCCAGAACCACACCTTAGGTTGGGATGTAAGTGCTAAATTAGCAAAATGTTACTCAGGAACCTTTCTTTATTTGGGTAATGCCTGATCAGAAAAATCTGTCCATTTTTTTCCCCTCAGATCTTTTTCCCTTAGAAGTCTATGGAATGTGATACAAAAAATATATGTGTATTATTTGCAGCAATGTGTTATTTAAGCAAGAACACAAACAACGAGCTACTCTTGCACTATTAGCAGATTGTGTTATTTAAGCAAGAACACAAACAATGAGCTACTCTTGCACTATTAGCTTACAAGAATTTCTGGAACAGAAGCCGAATATTTTCTTCGAAGCAGATCTCTGAAAAAAACTGCAGCACAATGAGAAAGCTGCTATCTTTTGTTTGCCATTTGCAAAGAAAACTTACACTTGACCACTAAGATCATTTGTGAGCTTTTCTAAATACCATAGCTTCCACGCAGATATCCATATAAAGGAAGACCCGATCAGCTTTGTCAGCTTTACTGTTTTTGACCACAGCCCTTTGTAACAAATGAGACTTTTTATAAAAACAAAACAAGGTTCTGAAGAAGCCATCTAGGTTTCTGATATATGCCACCAATGCAATTTATTCTGCGAACAGATTTGTTCAATACAGCTAAGGATTTTGTGTGCAATTAGAATTGCAGTCTGGTGACAACAGCCAAAACCTAAATTGTAAAGTGTATGGAAAGAACTGATAAGTTAACCACAAAAACCTACCGGAGTCACTAGAATTATTAAAAAAACTGGAAACAACTCACAGCTTGTGAAATCTGCTGCTGTACTTGTAACACATTAGGCTTTAGTTACTTTAATGACCTGTATGATAGTCTTCATACAGGAGTATTCTGCGTAACCTCTCCTTGGTTTTGTTTCCTGGTCAAGGGTCTCTTAAAACAGGGACCCAAAACCGTAACTAAACCTTGTTGAGAGATTAACCATTACCTTTAGCCGTGGAAGCCACTCCAGCGGTTATTCTCCAAAAGTTATGAAAACAGTAACTACCTACACAAACTAAAGGGGAAGATGTTAGCTAGAGTCAACTTGAACGCAGCGAGGGTTAGAATGAAACCTTCTTTGCGCAAGTTATCCCTAAGAGGCTTTTAAGGAAAGAATTGCCCCACGTCCAGTGGGCAAGACTGTACACACAGATACAGCGACGGGGAGCCCAGCTAAAGGCAGAGCCACCAGCCTGACCCCGCGCCGGTGTCACTCAGGTAAGGAGCAGGCCACTGACACCTTCCCTTGCTGCCTGTTAGCAACAGGAATCTACCTCCCCAGAGGGTTTCTGGAAAAGAAGATAGCCCTGCCCAGAACAACACTTCAAAGTACCCTCAAAATGCTGGAATACGTAGTCTTTTTTTTTTCCTGTGCATAAATTATATTAAAAATGTAGCATTTTCCAAATGTAATTCAAGAATTCTGGTTGAAAGCTGCTGCATAATTACTATTAATTTGTAATAAGCCATCTGCACATCTGAAAAGTTTGGGTTTAAATGTGAAACTGAACAGATAACACTTCACAGACACTAAGAGTTCAGAACTGTATCTTTCAGGACATTTGCATCTGAGCAAGTACAGGAGACTAGCAGAGACATTTATTTTCCAAGATAATGGCAAAAAGAAGGATATGGGGAATCTGTGTAAAAATTCAGTCTCGCAGCATTTCCATTAACTCAGCATTTCCATTAACTCTCAGTTACAAGCTACCAAAAAGGTTATAAAAAGGAGTTAATAAAACATGAGAACAAGCGTTAGGAATCCTACGCTATTATTGCGGGCATGCCTGGAAGATGCTGCACTTGGATACCATGGAAGAAGGAACCACGGCACCGGGTCAACGCCTGCACAACAACACCCTGCCGCAGCCACGGCGTCAAATCCGTACCCAGTGCCCCAGGATTTCAACCCGAGCGGTTCTGCAAGCCGGGGGTAACTGCTTTGTCCAAGTAGGCACTAGGCATTTCATGCAGCAGCCTGCTGACCAGGAAGGTATCAAGAAGAGCGTATCAATAAAATTATGGCAATTTGACTTTTTTGCTCTCCACTTTTGATGTATATGGAAGTACTGTGGAACGCGCTTTCAGAAATCAGGTATCTAACACTAATAAATTATGCACCGATTACAGATGACCTTTGGAATCGCTAAAGGTAGAGTCACAATCACGCGTTTAAAAAAACCCCGCTTTTCGCTATAATGTATGAATGTATGAAATTAAATGAGGCCTGCAATATAATCAGCGTGGTTGGCTGCTTTAATATATTCCATTTCAATTTAAAATCACCACAAGCCAGGAGTGACGAATCAATTTGATCGGTTGTTCACAAAAACACTGAAAAGAGGTGTAAGCAGACCTATCAACAGCTGGTAACATGGCCCGCTTTCAAAAACAATTAATAGGTTTTTACCCAACCAGAAATTCTTCAAACATGCAAAAACAGTTTAAATCCCTGCAGAATTGAAAAATGATGGTGGAAAGGAATTCTCATACTAAATGCATCTTAAACAGCAAGCTCTTACTTAAAGCCCCTAAAGCCAGAAAATTCAAATAGAAAGTTCAGATCTCTAATAAAAAGGTGCTGCTGGGCCATGCACTAAGTGTATAACGCATTGTAACTAGACTTCGTAGGCTTGACTGCTCTTTATTAGGTGTTTCAATTGTACTCCATGTTTAAATGGATTTTTATGAGCTCCTGCACATACTAAATATGCATATTTGACTGCAATGAAATGAGTCCACACATAACTGCTACTAAGTTTGTATAAAGGCCTGCTTTATGAAAAGAATATACACTTTCAAAAGCAGAATATGCTCTCATGTAACTCACATAATGAAAAATACACATACATCATTGTGTCCCACTCAAAAAAAAAAAAGAATTAAAAGAAATGCTGTCTTATCTATGATTATCTGTCAGGCTTGCCATATCTTTACTCTACAGATTTTAATTCTGAATGTTGCACATTTTTCTCTGGGAGAGAAACATTTTCCCTAAGCTACTGAAACCACTTCTGATTAATGGGACTGAAACTAACTTCGAAGTGGAAAGCCCCTCACCAGACTGCACCCATTCAGTCTGTCACTAATTAGTGTCTGTACGAGAAGACATTTCTGAAAGCATTTCAAATCAAGTGGACTTACTGAAAACACATCGTAGATTTCAGCAGAGGCTGATGCGCAGACAAGCCCCTTCTGGGGAGTGACGACCGGGTGTATCAGCCCACGGGCCCTGGGGGAAGACGTGGCATTCGACTGCCATTCATTTACTCAACTCTTCACTGCTGCCGACCTGAGGAAATGACTTTCCCACAACATCAGGCATAAGGACAGCACACACAAAAGTAAAACAAGACACCTGAAAGCAAACTGCTCTGTCAACAACAGTCGCTAAAATAGGGAAGATGACAACAGACTAAAGCATCTGCTGCCGCACAGAAGATAACTATAAAAAAAAGCAAAAACGCTGTTTGTGATCTAATTTTGGATGAAGTGTGTGGCCAGAATTAAATACTGTTGCTTTATTTTGCTTATGACAAAACCACATGGCCCACGCCCTTGGCCAAAGGACAACCACCACATGAGATACTTCATCCAAAGAGACTTGATACACTAATAAATAAACCTGCGTTTAATACAAACACAGCAGAAGTTTATCATGATTTTTTTGCTCAAGCATTTGACGGAGGCCGTCTACATCCCAAGTTATGGTGCAAACGGTTAGCTACATAGCAACACTATATTTCTGAAGTTTGTATTTTTGTGACACTCACTTTTAAATGCCCGAGATCTACCTCACTGTCATTTCCAACATTAGTCACCCTCACTTACTTCCCACAAAACATGTTGTGCTTCGCAAGGCAAAACAGATCCTCAGAGTACCAAGAAAAAAAAAATGGTAAGAGGACAGGGCAGCATACCAGCCCGAAAGAGAACATGATGTACTCCAAAAATAAAAATACTTAATAAACCCATGCCCACCTTAAACTACATGTGCATCTGACTGTGAGGGACAATAACCTGTAGGCCTTACTGATACACACACAAGTAACTGCTGGATCCTTTGATGGATTTCTGGAACTGCTGTCTCATATGGGACTATTGCAGAGGATATTTACCTCATTCGTTAAAAGAACAATATCAAAATTTTGCAGAACTTACTGCAAGATACCCATATCTGTAGGTATGTACCTATATGACATAGCTGCTGTCCAGCTACTTATCCTCAAGTCCTGTACTAGAATGAAAGAAATTAACAACATGCTACTCTCACTGGATGCACTCATATGCTTCATTCATGCACAAGAATAATGGAAAAAAAATATAGTTCCTCCTTTTTTATTGGCCTTTCTTCCCCATAAGTCTAGTGACCAATCAGTAGTTAGTCATGTTTCTCCCACCTTGAAAACCTGAGCTTTATAGTCAGGCATCTTCAAGAAAGAGCTGCCTTCAGGAGCTGCTGGTGCTACAGGCACCTGCTGTTCATTGCCATCGGTATCCGGGACCAGGACCACGCATTTCCCCAGTACCAACCAGTTTGCAGATGTTGGCTTGCACACGCTGTATGTTGACAGCGCAAACTGCGTGGAAGAAACGTCCTAGCGTGGAGAGAAATACCCAGCGCCTGCTGCATAACACAGAACGACCGACAGAAACACTGGAATACCCCACGGTTACTCTGCCTTGTCACTTGTGCTGCATCCTGACTGTGAGGGGGCTTGCGGTAACTTCTGTGCAGTGCTGAAAACATCAACCTCACTTAGAGAGGGAAAAACAACCTGCCGCTGCTGGCAAGCTTGTGTTACCCGTTCCTAACTTAATTAGTTTTTATCAAAGATGAAGGCATCTTCAGATGCCGAGAACTGATTAGACAGACTCCACGAAATGCCCAAAGAAAGCCACCAAGCAGTCAGCCCTAGCGGAAACTAATAGCTTCTCCAGCAAAGCAAACTGGGAGGGCTCCTTGAAAAGCACGCTGTTTTATAAAGGAAACGTGATAAGCTACTCCCTGCCAACTTCAGCTTGCATCGCTAGGGACAGATGATGAGAAAAGAGTGACTCCCGAGGGTTCAGCACCGTGAAGCACCACTGCAGTTCTAATTTAGGGCTACGGAACACTAAGAAAATATATATTATGGCCTCTGAAAATATTTAGGGCCCTGGAACATTAAAAAAAATATATTACTCTGCTTTAATGCATTGGCCAGTTTCAAAAGAAAATTTAAACCAAATACTTTTAGCTTTTTAAACAAATTCTCTTTTACTTTCCTGTTTCTCCCTCTGCATTCCTCCCAAATCCTGCTAATCCATCTACGAGGCATTACAGACGTTGATGAAACACACACCTGCAGATATTCTGATACAGGGTGCGGAGCATTTCTTCGCTTTGAGGACCTTCACCCATACGGTCCTCTGAGGATTCAAATCCTCTTCCCTTCCCTTTATTACTGATACTAAACTGGCCATTCTAAAATAGAGGGGATCGTGAAAAACACATTCTTTCCCATGCATGCAACTATCCCCCCTACCAGGACGTCAATATATATTTTTTTCTTTCTCCCCTAGAGAAACATGTCTACTGATCATCTCCACACTGTGAGAAGTCAGCAATTCTGAACAGGGAATACAGGTGACACGTATTCATCGGAACAATGGAGGTAAAACAGGGAAGCAGGTTACTTGGGTACCACAACATTAAGTACTTTCTGACAAAGACTGCATTAGCAGATGACAGGAGATTGAACACCCAGCAAACAAATCGCTTTGCAGATTTTCCTGTCCTTGATGTTGCAGTTGATCTGGAAGAGAATGCGCAAAGTCCCTCATGCAGAGATAGCCTTTGATCTCAGAGTACTAACTTGATACATTTGAATATCCACGTGTGCCTCATGTCTTCTATGTCATTATTTTATCCATAAAATAATGGATTATTAAAGGCTTGTCTGTTACACAGAAATATACTTTAAGCATACTTTTTAAATCAAGTTTTGGTGTTTTTTTTTTGCATTTTTTCCCCTTTTGTATGTTTGATACCCAGGAGATAGAAGAAGGATTATGGACTACAAGATGTAAGAATATTAAACTCCTCTTTGGGGTACGTTTCTCTAGAGTTATCAAAATCCCTATATTTATTGAATATAAAATAGCAGAAGTCGATGGATTTGGCTTTTAGCAGCTGAAATCTTTCATGAGTAAAGAATAGCTATTAAGAGAAAACAACAATCACCTTGAACATTGTGAATTAACTTTCAAATGGCCCCTCAGAGGAAGCTGAGCCTCCAGATAAGGTCCTGTGAAAAATATTAGGAGCTCAGAAGAATGACATCCTTTGCTGTCTCTGCACATAACCACGAAACGACAGTCTGCGTCACTGACAGAATGAACAGGCTGGCTTGCAAACTTCACTGCAGATCTTCCTGAAGGAGCTGTGGGAGTCACGGCACTGTCTCCTCATGGTTAACTGTCACTGCCTAGGTGACTTTCCCCAAGGCTTTCCAATTAGTTATTTACTTTAGAAATAGATGGTTCTTGGCTGCATAAGTGGTTTATTTCAGAACAACATGCTCTGCTCACTTTGCTTTAGTCAACAAAGGTCATAACTGTAGAAGGATAAAGGAAACTGATGGTGGTGATTGTTTCTTCTTTGATGCTAAACCTTAAGGTGACTGGAATACCGCGTATAACAATTTCCCACATTTGGCTTCTAACACAGCGAATTCATGAATGCTGCTTCTGGTACAACTCTTGTAATACCACAGCCCACATCTGAACCAGTCACCCTGGACCTCCTGTACTATCAATGGGGGGAAAAAAACAGAGGCGTTTTCAGGTGTGATCCACTCCAACCTGGTGTAAATGAGATCGGATGAGCTATGCCCTGAAAGGGCCTATTTCTCTCTTCCCATATAAATGATTGAACTGCAGACCTCAAAGTAGGATGAGACAAAGTAGGATACTGCTGCGGGCAGTTTTTTCCTCACTAGTAACATTTGGTTAGCTACGGAGGCAGTAGGTGAACAGCAGAGCTGCTACTCACATAGCATATATATGTATATGTATAATAGGCATATTTATTCAAGTAATCACATAATAAGCTAATAGTAGCTAACAACAAGTAGAACACACATCAGCAACGCATGTTGCCAGAACTGCACCACCCCTGAGGCCGAGGAGGTATCCTGGTTTGCATGAGGCAGAGTGCGGCCAGCAGGCTGAGGGAGGCGGATCCCTCAGAACCGGTGAGTGCTGGATCCAGGGCCGGCCCCCGGGACAAGAGGGACATGGAGCTCCTAGTGTGGGCCCACCAGGATGATTGAGGGCCTGGAGCATCCCTCGTGCAAGGGGAGGCTGAGAGTGGGGGCTGTTCAGCCTGCAGAGCAGAAGGCTCCAGGGAGAACTGGGTATTGATGGGAGGGTGTCAAGAAGATGGAGCCAGATGGAGCTTCCCAGTGATGCCCATGGGCAGCACGAGAGTCAATGGGCACAAAAAAAATATTGGAAATTCCATATAAATACATGATTGAGGGCCTGGAGCATCCCTCGTGCAAGGGGAGGCTGAGAGTGGGGGCTGTTCAGCCTGCAGAGCAGAAGACTCCAGAGAGAACTGGGTATTGATGGGAGGGTATCAAGAAGACGGACCCAGGCGGAGCTTCCCAGCGATGCCCATGGGCAGCACGAGAGGCAATGGGCACAAAAAAATACTGGAAATTCCATATAAATATACAAAACCTTAACTGTGGGAGTGGTCTAGGATCAGAGCAGGGTGTCCAGACAGGTTGAAGAGTATCATTTCTAGGAGGCATTAAAAACCTGATTAGACATGGCCTGAGCAGCCCTTCTCTGGGCATGGGGTTGGACTAGACCTCTTCCAGAGGCACCTTCCCCCTCAACAATCCTATGATTCTCTTGCTAAGGCTGAAATGGTACCTCCTGAGCCAAAGGGGATCTCACCTTCCTTCAGGTTAAACAAGAAATTACCGCTTCTTACAGTTCAGCCCCCAGAAAACCCTGTGACACACGTCACCAGCGCCAGGAGCAAGGGAAAAGTCTCCCGGGCACTTAACCAGACTCCAAACCTTCGGCTTTTTGAGATATTTCATATTTTCACAGCGTTCTCATCATGTCTCTACAAAGACCTTGTTGCAGATGTACCCTGTGACACACGTCACCAGCGCCAGGAGCAAGGGAAAAGTCTCCTGGGCACTTAACCAGACTTCAACCCTTTGACTTTTTGAGATATTTTTGCAGCGTTCTCATCACGTCTCTACAAAGACCTTGTTGCAGATGCAGGGCAAGCGACAAATTTCCTTTCAAGTATCACCACACATGCACCACTTATGAGGTACCTAGTGGTGGATCACGTGTGGCTGGGCGGAAAACCCTGCCCTGGGGAAGGTGAGGGGTCTTCTCGTCACTCCTCTCTGCCCTTGGCATCTGTGAAAGCAAAGCATCAGCTGGATTTCCTCTAAAGGGAGGAAAACCTTCACGCGAGCCCCCACTCATTCCTCAACTTGATGTTGCTTCCTACCTTTTTTTTTAAGGCAACGTATAGCAGCTGAAAAGCTAAAGGTGATTACTTCCTATATAAGTAAGCCTGTCGCTGTGGTGATTTATATTATCATTATAATTGGAAAAGAGCGTACTAGAGAGTTTTACCTTATAATGAAAAGTTTGTTTGACCTTGGGGCATTTCCAGGCCTCTCTTATTTAGACCCACCTGGCAACACAAAGCACACCCACCCTTTGGAAAGTCTTTAAATTTAAAAATCTCTGAGTATGTTCAACAGTATCTTTTTTTTTTTTCTGGAGTGCCATTTGTGGTTTACACTTTGCAATAGAATTCCATTTTTAAAACCAAAGTATATATACTAATTTGAATTATGCTAAAAACCTGGTTTATCATAATAACGGCCTTCAAAAAATGTTCTATTCAACAGAAATTCTGGCCTACTAAAGACGTTTCAAAAACATCAGCTTGCAACTGATGAAGAATGTTACCAAGAAGGAAGTACTCCATCTGTAAAATTGCTGATTTCTGCATAGAAAAGACTTCCTCCCAAATCATATTTTATGTTTAGAGGATGATAAAAAAGATCTTTATCGCATGCTTCTCCAGAGTCTTTTTCCCTTCCTCCCTTTCCATATCCTGAACAAGATGACACAAAACAGTTTTCAAATTACTCCCAACTCTAGAATTCCTTCAAAGACAGCTAATGCCAATGTAAGACTCGTGCTTGCCCTTGGGCAACGATTTTTAGAAGTACATATGTAAATATCTTATTTAACACTTGCTAAATAAAAAAAAAATCCTCACAGGGTAACAAATACAATAGAAGTGAAACCCAAAGATTGGGGACCTTTCACTGGACACGCAGGTCCTCATTCTAACCTCACTATTTCAAACTATCTATAGGGAGGCTACATTTTGCAGAGGCCGATTTTGCTGTCAGGCCACACTGCAAATTAATTTAATTTATTGTTGCCTCTCCAAATCCTTCAACATTTCTATTTTTTCAGGACTTTTTTTGTATTTACTGTATTGTCAATTTTTTTGGCAAATTTGTGTGACAAGTGCTCACTTTATACATCTGGTTCACTTTTTTACTTCCTTATTCTTCTTTTGCATTAAAGCTTTTTCCTTATGTGTAATTCAGTACAGGCATTTCTCCTTGCCTTTAATAAATACAATCTGTTAAATAAAAAGCATGTAAGTACCTAAGACAGCCTAATAAAAAGGTACCTTAATATTAATATTTTATCAGGCCCTTTATTATGGTACCAACACAGTCCCATGGATTTCGATGTGACAAGTGCAAGTTCTTCACCTGTTTTTTAAGCAAAGATCAAATAACTAAATAACCACTTCCCCTCCATGAGAAAAAAAGAGATTGCTTTAGTTCTGTGACCGCTATGTTACAGAAAACCCAAATACTGTTGGTGTGCAACGTAATTTTAGAAGGGTAATAGTGAGCCACCAGTATCGTTTCTGCAGTTCGGACAGAGGCACACAAACAAGTAACTGAAAGGTACCTGAACACGGGAATGTCCAGTGAAAAACTTAATCGTGGTAATTGTGTGTTCACATGATCTGATCCTGTGGTTATCTGTGGTTATATCTTATCCTTCTTTCCTTATATTCTCAAATGATCTTTGTAAAGTATGAGCATACCAGCACTCTCCTTTTCTAGCTTTTCTCTTTTTCTTTCTGTTCTCACTAGAAAACAAAGGCATCCTCCCAATAAGCTAATCAACACTGAAACAAACTGCGTGTTTTGTTTAAATGGGAACTTACCAACGACTTGTCAAAGAGATCCAGCAAAACCCAAACTAACCAAACCCGACTGACTCACCCAGACCTCCAGACCCTATCCCAAGTCCCCAGGGGAAGGGATGCTCCCGCAAACGCTGTGTGAGGCCACAGCCTCCTTCTTCTGGAGTCACTGAGGAAACACCTGCTGGGGTATTGGAAGTTTGGCTTAACCTGGGAAACAGCGGCTAACTCCTTAAGTACAGAGGAGGAAGAAAATAGAAGAAGCTTTTGAACTTCAAATTTTCAGAAACTAAACTTTCAGATAAAATCCTATTTCTCTCTCTTTCTCTCACCCTCTGCACCTGTCTTATGACAGATACTGCTAGGTTTGAAAAATTAGGAACACACTTCATCATTTCTAGCACCAGCCAAGAAATTGCACTCGTGACTTAAATAATATTCTGAATTATTGAATTATCCATCAAGTTAAGTAACTGGACGTATGATAACCTACTTAAAATCCACCAACTGCTTAATGATACAGTATTCAAAATACAAAATAGTAAGAACTTTCCATATCAATATTACTATAGTTAAGAATTACTGTTCAAAAGCCTAGTAGCTCCACTCTCTTAGCAAACAACTTAACTATATTTGTCTTTGCCATATACCATTAGATATTGTTTCAATATGTCTTTTTTTTTTTTAAACTGCAGGCAAAAAATCTAAAGTAGACTATTCAGGAGTGAATATATGTGTATACGATGTAGGAACTATATAAAATGATCCATAATTTCCAAAAATATTTAACACAATTTCTGACAAAAATATTCATCTAAAAACATGCAGTTTAGACAAGATGTTGTCTTCTGCTGTCTGTTTATGATCCATATATTGTTACACCAGAAAGATGAAAAAAAACATAAATAGTTAAATACTTTAATTCCAAGTTCATAAAATTCTATTAACGTCAAATTTTATTTGTTTTATCATCTAAATAAACTGACTTAGGCTGTCACTCACTTTCTGTTCATTTGTTTTGTCTTACTGTGTGCATCTCTTGAAAGTGAAAAAATGTCTATTTAAAGATAAGTGGAAATACTACAGAATGTAACATTTTCATGTCAAAATAATTACATTATTATATTCTCAGTTAAATAATATAAGATCGGAAAACATTTTGATATGCATTTGACAGTCGCAATCCTGGCAGGATCGAATCAATTTCTCCCAAACTAATTTCCCCTGGATAGAAACAAGCAGCTCCCAAACCCAGTCTACCGCCCTCTCCCAGCCAGAGAGGAGCAGAGAGGCACATCCTGGCACAGCCACTGCAACAGTCACTAATCACCTTCAAATTGCATTGAGATGCTTCACTGTCTTGCGCTGCCTTTTTAATCACCTTTTAACACTATATTTGTGTTTTCTACAGAATAAATATTTACCCTTATGCTGTTCTCTACACGGCCTTCTCATCCTTAATCAATGTAAGATTTTTTTGTAGCCTACCCCAGAGAAAAGAAAAGAACAGCTATATTTTCATTATGTCTTGAATACAGATGCTTTGTTTGTTAAGGAGACAGAAAAATACTTCCAAAGAAGTGTCTCCTATACGGTTATTATTCTTCTGTAAATAAAGTAGTTAATTTTATTTGTGGTATTAATTCACATCTTGGAGACCAATGAATTCATATGTTTCTTTCATAGATTAATGTTCTTCAAATTGGTTTGGGGACAAAATTCTGCTTTCGGTTCCTATATTTAGTAGATGCAAACGGAGGTAACTCCATTTGACATCAAAAAGATGTCAGACTCGCATCACTTGCGGACCCAGGCCAAGTTTGGGAGCTTAAAACAGCTTTTGGTAAATATACAGTAAAGTAGCTGCTTATTAATATAATGAGCACAGAAAAACTACACAAAGACAGGCATACACACACACAATATCGTGTCGTGGAGAGTTCCACTGAAACTACAGCACAGTATGACAGTAACCTGCTTTCCTTATGCTCCACTTTGAACATTTCCCTTCTGCTACAGAGATTACAATTTTCTGCCTTTTTATTAGTAATCATTCACTTCTTTACCTCAGCCTTATCACATGTGCCTGTTTCCTGCTTTTGGAAGTATTTTTCCCTTTGGTGTTTCCCCTTAAGTTAATATTGGCACATAATACATGCATATTTGCTGTCACGATTCACGTGAGAAAAAGCTTTGCATTTCTGATGTCATTTCGATACAAGCCATAATATTCCTGAATGAAGAGTCAGTAAAACTAGCACTTTACAAGACTCTTAATTCACTCTATCAAAGGAAATACATGACGTATTTAATCCAATATGTAGGAAACAAATGGCTCCGATCTGCACAGTTTCAGGGCAAAACCACCATATAAAATCCTGAATATTATTTTTTTTCCCTCTGAGTTTCAAACTGTGCTGTAAGACAAATACATAAATTTAACACCTGCACTGTTAAGTAATAAATCATCATACAGACATTAACGTATATCAATATAACAAAATAAATACAAAAAGAAGTCAAAGCCCTGAAGAAAAATCTTGGGCCCAAGAGAAGCTGCATTCCCCAGATTTTTGTGGATTCTAGATTTTACTCCATGTATATATGGCCATAAGCAATATTTTTCCTACCATCTTCATACCCAACACCAGACAACAGACCCAGCTAAGCTCAAAAATAACAAAAAGAATGAAGTCAAAAAGATGCTACTTCGAAGTGTGAAACTTTATGTAACTCCAGTAACAAAACATTCAAATTCAGAGCAAGAATGACACAAATGAAGAGGCCCAAATGCATGGGGAATACAGTCAAGGCTTTAAAACTAATTTTAAGGAAAATATTAATTAATTAAAGATATGAAAGTCCTTCTACAAACTTCTCAAACCATCCTGGCCATAAAGGAAGAAAAAAGGAGAGTTGGGCTCCATGTGCAACACTGTACACCATACTCAGTAGGTCACTGGTCTTTTAAATAATCTCTAGTGAACAAATAAGATTTCGGAAAGTTTTTAGTAGATAATTACACTTCCTGATTTTGTAATTAGTGGAACTACATGTAATTACATAATAATTATGACGGTAATTACGTAATTAAGATGTATAATTATGTAGTAAAAAACATTATGGAAATAAAAGCCATCAACTGTATAAGCACAATACATTTTTAAAAATAAATTCTGTATCATCTGTTTAAAGCTACCATTTTCCTCAAAATATCAAAGTGATTAAAAGCCATCACTGGCAAGTTCTAAAATACATTTCTTATATGACACTTATCATACAGATAATTGCATCTTTAAAAAAATCTCTTTAAAGCCTAGGATTTCATATTATCCTTCTGATGCCTAGTCACATATCTACTGAATGGATTACGCGGGAGAAAATTATTTGTTTATATTTCCAATTTCCAAAAAATAATTTTAAAGAATTAGCATCAATATCAGAAATCTGGGACCTAGAACATGGGTCCATCAAACTTAAGGGTCCTCTACAAGATGCAACAGGCTTGTCTTACACGTTGTGTTAAAGAAAAGAGCCTACTGCTGTGAGAATGAGTAGTCATTAAAACAAGTCTTATCATTTTTGACTCGCATTAAGAAAGAAAATTCTTATTAAGACAGAAAGAAACCAGAAAGACAAAAATAACAGAGTTGCAGGAAAAAAAAGAAATGATGCAGGAAAAAAGAAAACAGTTTTAAAGCATATTCTGTTTAGAACCAGTCAAAAGGGAACTCAGAAAGGAGTCATCAAAGTGATTAAAAGCCATCACTGGCAAGTTCTAAAATACATTTCTTATATGACACTTATCATACAGATAATTGCATCTTTTAAAAAATCTCTTTAAAGCCTAGGATTCATATTATCCTTCTGATGCCTAGTCACATATCTACTGAATGGATTACGCGGGAGAAAATTATTTGTTTATATTTCCAATTTCCAAAAAATAATTTTAAAGAATTAGCATCAATATCAGAAATCTGGGACCTAGAACATGGGTCCATCAAACTTAAGGGTCCTCTACAAGATGCAACAGGCTTGTCTTACACGTTGTGTTAAAGAAAAGAGCCTACTGCTGTGAGAATGAGTAGTCATTAAAACAAGTCTTATCATTTTTGACTCGCATTAAGAAAGAAAATTCTTATTAAGACAGAAAGAAACCAGAAAGACAAAAATAACAGAGTTGCAGGAAAAAAAAGAAATGATGCAGGAAAAAAGAAAACAGTTTTAAAGCATATTCTGTTTAGAACCAGTCAAAAGGGAACTCAGAAAGGAGTCAGACTACATTAGATAGTCTATGCAATACCATATTCTATCACGAGTTGCTACCTAGCTATTTAAATAGTAAAAAAAATCAAGTGCAAATGAGAAAACAGTATTTTTGTTCACTTTTTTCCCACATAGACTGCTGCTGTCAGCAGCAGAATATTTATTTGAAAAAGTCAAGTAAGTATTCCAAATCACGAGGGGTCAGAAGTTAGACAGTGCACCTACCTTACCCCAACCTGTGGCATTAGCATTAGTGTGTTAAAGCCAAAAAAACCCCTTCCTTAATCAAAGAGGAGGAGGCAGCGGCACCGTAAACACGGTTCTGCTCATGCCATAGATTTCCCACCTCGTGGATGTATCACGACTGCTGTAACTCATTATTTCCATCCACAAGCAGAGAAAATAATTCAGAGCAGTCCCTAACTCCGAGAGGTGTCACCGCGCAGGAAGCCTCGTGCTCACAGACGGGGGTGCAGACAGCGCTGCGCAGTGTAACGCGGCTCACTCAGATCCTGCAGGTCTATTCTGCAAATATTATAAAAATCTTAAGTACACGCCACAAAAAGATATGGAATAGAAAAAAGAAAGTGTTTCACATAAGATATTAGATATGTTGAACTGATAATAAAAACTGTATGATCGCTTTGGAAAGGTAACTTACAGATCAGCTAAATACACATACAGTACTTTGAAAAGGGTCAAAATACACTGAGTATTCATGTAAAATTGTTATTGGTTTTAATAAGTTAGATTTAAAAACTATTTAAGATATTGAATTCAATTCCATTCAATTTCATTTGTTTCATTTTTTCCAATGCAAGTGATTCAAAATTTGCAGTCATGTCAGTACTGAAAAAAATGCATGTTCTTTCTCTGTAACCTTTCCAAGACCACTTCACTTCTAGGGAAAAGATCAAAAATTCATGTTCCAATTCTGAATGTATATTCGTACAAACTCTATTTTTTGGTAACTTTTATAATTCCAATGTTTTTCTCTCCCTCCATTAGAACAGTTGTTCAAGCAGGTACAGGTACCTCTGAATCATGCTTAAGACACTGCAAAAAAAAGTTGAGAAATCTTCCTCTACAAAACAGAATATGTTAAGGAAAAACGAACAAGTGCTTTTGAAGATGTACTCAAAGATTAAATTATTGGAAATTAGTATTTTACAGTTTCTTCCAGAACAACATGATGAAAGATAAGAGACTTGAGAGCAAAGGTGGAGAAGAGCATTTGTTTGCTTTGATGCAAAGATCACTACTGTGAAGTCTGAGTGACAGCAACTACAGGTGTAAAGCTATCAAAAACAGGTTTCTTCAACTGAACTGTACTCTCTCGAAAGAGTTATGCCAAGTTATGCTATCACTCTCAAAAATAGACACACACACACATATATGTGTATGTGCATAAGTTTGTATATAAAGTTATTTATATGGTTTCTCCTTATCTTCTGTTGAAAACTGTACACTCCTTGTATACCACCCTGAACTATACCACCCATCCAGTATACTGCAAGTATATTAAATTATGCACACAGTATATAACCCCTTCCTTACTTAGTGCAACAAGTACTTTGTGTAGTCTTCTCATCTACAATTGATAAATGCGGCACACAGTTTTAACGCCAAAAATCTCCCTTTCGTTACCCTGGCTTCACACACAGGACAATCCTTCCAAGTTCACGCCACACAAACACTCCTCCCTCTCTGAGAGAAGGTTCACGCGCCCCGTGAACGCCCCGTGCAGAAACACCGCTTTGCTCAAGCACATCCTTTCAGTCTTGGCTCCAACACTCTGCCTGCCTATCTCTCACCACCACCATCAGCTTATGTATATTAAGCCACATTGACACAAGGAGCTCTGCAGACCTTTTAAAATGGTTTTCTTTCACAGACTTAGAAGCATTCTTATATAAAAATCACTTCAAACTGATACTTGGCACACCAAGGAAGGAACGTACTGGGGAAAAAAAAAACAATATTCAAATTATAGGATGCACACAACTATCCAGAGATGAATTTCATGTTATATGTCTGGGTCATACAGCCTAAAAGAGTTGCATTTTTTCCCAATACAATTTTACAGTTTATTCATCCATAAAGTAAACTAGATGCTTTTGGGGTTTGAATGGGAGGGTGAAGCAAGGAACATGCATAGCTGTAACAAAACTGCAAAAACATCCTCTAAATATGCATTATGAAACTACAGCCCATAAATACATAATCTAAACAATTATATTCTACTTCCAAGCACTCACATATACTTTGAGGAAAGAGGTCTTCCTGGCACGCAGGAACATTTCATTATGAGCTTTCTCCTAAGTTATCTTCCTCCCAGCCTCACTTTCTTCTGCTTATCCACTAAACTGATGAGCCCGGACTGTTTGGGAATCCCGTAATCAGGGGCTCAATACTTGCAAATATCCTGAGAGAACAGACTATAGCATCCCTGTGATTTCTGCCTCTGAAACACCTAAGTGAATGCAAACAGCACACGTAGCATTGCCTCTCTTAGGAATGGCACAGTGAGACACTTTCACCCCCATTTTATAGCATGAAACAGAGTTTAAAAATCAGATTCCCATTTCACTAAAAAATCTCCACAAAATCTCCACAAATAACCTCCGTGATGTCAGTGCACTATTTCTGGAATAAAGCTGCAGTCTCCATGAGTGAGGAGCCTGCAGAATTCTTACGCAGGGTCTTGCATTAAGACTTTGGGCTTTATGGCAAGAGGCAGAACAGAACCAGAGAGAACAGAATTCGAAGCACAAGGGCTTCACCGACTTTGTGTGGGCTCCATTTCTCTTAGTTTTTAACAGTTTTGATTTTATTGCAGAAGAAAAATGAAAACTGTGCCATCGTTGAACACTAAACAACAGCAATACTTGAATGCAGCAATGATGCAAATTGGCCTGCTGTACTCTCTTTTGCTTTTCTGATGACGTAGCTATAAAAACACATTGGTTTCCGTTACAGGAGTTAAGGCATCTGCAGCGAGCACACTCCTGCACTGAAACACCCCCTGCTTACATGGCTGACAGCCCACCAACGAACAGAATGGTTCTGCTGTGAACGGAACGCGGATGGACAGAAGATGCTGCTGCTCTGGTACTCCTATCGCTTCTTGCTGCCTTGACTGCCCAGCTAAACCGTAGTATCTGACTAAATCCAGAACAAAGCTTTCAAAATCTTTAATGTAGAAGGAGGAGTTGAAGACATTTTGAGCACATGATTAGTAAAAATGGAGCATCCTTTCTTTTCCTGATTGCTTAAAAATTAATTCAGAATAAACAGACAGTACGTTATCACTGACGTTGGTGAATTAGAGTTTGTAGCACTGCAATATCAAAGATTAAATTGCTGTTTTTTATTTGATCTGATACCAACTGTGCTAGAGTTCCTAACTCAGAAAGACGGCAAAGGATTTTCAGAGTTTCATTTTACATAGCAGAAAGACAAAGAATCTTGCACACCTTGTTAGACTGGGTAAAGCATCTTGGAAGGGAGCATATCCAGTCCATGTCGCACCTTGACTTTAGTCTGGCTTTTGAAATTGTCTTTGATGATATTAAAGGCACATCCAGGAAAGCTGAGTGGAATACAGGCCAATAAGCCTGACATCTTGAATAAATGCAACTACTGGGGAAGAATTAGCACAGCTTGTGTTATAGGCCAAGGTCTGTCTCATAAACTCTACCACAGCGTCGGATGGTGTTCAACGAGGAGGCGAATAAAGACGATTCAACTGATACTGTGCTTATCTGGGAATCTTCTGAACTTGTCCATCAGTCTCCTACCAAAATCTTTTCAGAGAGAAGCAGTCATGGCATAAGAGAGATAAATAACTGGTTAAATAACTGGATAAATAACTGGTTAAAGATAGGAAATAGAATTTAAGTAATCGGAGAAAGGTCACCACTGGAGCTCCACAGCAACCTGCCCTGTGTTTATATCCGACCAGGGCAAGCAAGCCAGCAGGTAATCAAGATACTGATTTGGTTATAACTCTTGTGGTCCTACTGGGATAGTAGAGGTTCGAGTTAATGTTAAAGAATGTCAGGAAGACTTAGCAGAGTCAGTAACCAGACAACAAAATTCAGTGTAGACTAAACTCAATTCAAACTAAATTCAGTGTAGATAGATGTAAAGCAATACACCTATGATTATTTTTTTTGAAACCTTAATTGCTTAGAAATGAGCTCCGGCATGATCAGAAGTAAATTACAATAGTTAGTTCTGTGAAAAACATTAGCTCAATGATCAGTAGCGTAAAAAAAGAAAAATATTAGGAATTACTGGGAGAAAACAGAGAACACAAAACACAGGGAGTACCAATTGTATCAGAGGTTCACTTATATCTTCAATTCCATGCCCTTTTCTGGTCCCTATCCCAAGACAAACTTAGAAGAACAGGAGATCAGGTTCCAAAGAAAAGTGAACAAAGTAATGGTTTCTATATGTGGAACAATTAAAGAGATGCAGGGTGGATGTGAGAGGAATGCATATGGTCAGGACCAGTATGGAAAACTGTGTATGGATCCCCTGCTGCCCTGCCTTCCAGTACAAAAACCAAGAGACAATAAATGCAGGCAACAGTCATGGGATTTAAAACAAAAGCACAAGGTCCTTTATGGAGAGAGTTTGGATGAATTCATGGAAGAGAAAACCCCTGCAGGTTACTAAATTCCATATCTGGCTAAGAAAGTCATCAAGGATGAAAATGTTTGAAGGTTGGGAGGGACATGGCAAAGCATCATGTACGCTTGCACTGTTCTCGTATTATTCCTTTGGCACCTACTTCTGACTTCAAGGAACAGGACTAGGTGGCCTTTGGTCATATAAGAAATTCCAGCCCCACATAAGAAATTAAGAATTGTAAATAATTTGGTCCCATATAAGAAATTCTGTTCTTATATTTTCAGAGCGTACTAGGAAAGGATGGCCAGTTTTGTTCAGAAAAACACATACTGATCATCAATATCCCAGGGCCAAAGTGAAAGGTTGTACTGAATGAAGTTGCACAGGTATCTGCCAGGGCTCTAATCAACACTTCTGTTAAAGACCTGAAGTAAGGAATTGCAATTTAGATTTTGGAGATGATAAACTGGGAAGAACTCTAAGTGTGCTGGAGGACAAGATGAGTTTTTAAAATGATTCTGAGAAACTGGAAATCTCTTTGAAAGCTCTCTCTCCCACCCTAAACTGTTATTTAACAGAGAAAAGTGCTATCTGTCTCTTTGAATAAATACATCAACTGTACAAATATACAATGAGAAAAACTGGTTAGGAACAGCTGTGCAGAATAGCAGGTAAGGATTACATTAGCTCACAAACTGAACAGGAGAGAACAGTGCTCTTGCAAATGTTGTAAATCCCATAAAGTTATGAATAAACAGAATAAGAGCCTATAAAACACATTAATTAATCCTTCTGCTGTTTTCCACTCAGGTAGAATCTGACCTGTAGTGCTAAGCTGACTCTACATCAAGGAGGATGTAGATGGGGTAGACAAACTCCAGGAACTGCAGAGAAAATCATCAAATATCTATAAAACAGCAGGTAGACATGAGGAATATCCTTCCTCCCTTCTTCCCTCCCTCCAAATGATGTTTTGTAGCTGAAAAAAGACTTAGAAGGTAACAGTCAGGTTTTAAATATAAATGGCTCTAAGAGGAAGAAAATAAGTCTATCATCCATGGTGGACAAAATAAGCCTCAGAAAGCAAAATTCAGCTTAGAAATTAAGAAAACTCTCTCTTGCTAAGTTTTGTGAAGCACCAGGAGATACTGGCTGTGAAATCTGACAAGTTGTGTAAGTAGAGAAGGTTTTAGATCTTGCCTATCTTTAAAAGGAAAACTAGGCAAACAATGGTATTGAACCTCTTTGTAAGGAAGGGAAGCAGTTTGGACGACTGTTTCAACACCCAATTATTTAACATAATATTTTAGATTCAATTTTGAGAAGTAGTAAGGACTTTCAGTTTAAATGGTTGAATAAACAAAAATCTGCTTATAATTAATATATTCAATTTTGAAAAAGCAAATACAGAAAATGCAATTGAGCTACTAGTGAAACCTCGAGATTTTTAATAAAGAGGAGGCACAAATTCCTTCAAACTACAGTGAACATTACATTCATATCTTGAATATCAAGTCACGAAAAGATCTTTTCAGGTAGAGAAGACTGCAATATGAATAATAATTTTAAAAGACTATTAGGAATAAACAGACTATATAAGACAGAGAAGAGGAAGTGGTCTGCAGAAAGTCAGGTGGCCAAAATGAAAAACCTGGCAAAAGTCTATGTGATTTAGGCTTCCAAAGCATCACTCCTCCCCCAAAGAAAGCAAAAGCAAAACAGACCCAAAACAAAACATCAGTAAGTATATGGTTTAGCTACATAAAAAGCAAAGAGATTGAAGATATCCAAACTGAACAAGACCTAAAGTTCTGCCTCCACTTTTTATAATAGCAATGATGTTGATCACGGGTCAACGACAGCATGACTTGGGAATGATGGCACGGAAACAATGGTTTTTGTTCCAAAGGAAAATGAACATGAGCTCCACACTGCTAAGGGCAAAAGTTCACAAAATTTCCATTTCAAAATTATGACAAAATTGGAATATGAAAGTTGTTACTCTAGTACTACTGAGTTTCAAAGTTGGTCATATCAGTGGCATACATCGCTAGAAAACAGAACATATACCTACGAGGATAAAAAAACGTGATCTGCATAGCCATAAGCAATTACTCCGAAGTTTTGGAGCAAGAGAGAAGTATCACCCTCCCAAAGATACAAGGAAAATGGGTCAAAACTGTATATAGGTTTACCAGACTCACCTTGTTTGTCTCACTGAAGAGAACAAACCAACCAACCAACAAAAAAAGGGGGAGAACATCTAATTTATCTGGCCCTAACACTTGCTAATGCACCATGTCTGAAATCACTGTCTGGCTGAAGAAGGTTATACAATAACTTTAAAACGCCAAAGAAAAAAAGAACAATACGCTGTTCGGAAAGGTGAACTGTTGAAGAGAATGGAAGGTCATAGCACAGTTCTAACAGTTGCTTCAGAATTACACTTGAAGCTAGTTTTATTTAATATTCTTCAGCGCATTTTTTGGACATCCAGTGAAGGTCCAAAAAATAAAGAGAAGATGAGAAATTATGTCAATACAGAAGAGAAAATATTGTTTTTCAGAAATAATTTATCTAATATTTCTTATATTTATCTAAGGATAAAAATAAGATTAAGCAGTCTCAGGTAATGAAATTTAATGCCATAAATCTGAGAGGCTCATGGCTTAGAAAGAACACAAGGGAAAAAAA
>NW_010579488.1:350445-361944 GCF_000705375.1 Tinamus guttatus | reverse complement strand
AGCCAGAAAACGGCCTCCCTCTATTGCTTTCTGAGTCACTTTATGACTCAATGGACCTTTTTGTGCTATTTCCTTGCATTACTACTCAACTCGGAACGCTTGAGCTGCATTCAACTGCCCTTTTGCTTTTTTAGAGGAGAAGAAAGCAACAGGGGAGAAGGCAACTAGGCTATGAGCATGGAAAATTTCAGCGTAAGGATAATTGCTTATCAAATTCAGAGTGGTAATAGATTTGTTTTGAATAGAGATGTTAACAGTTTTCAGAAATATTTTTCATTTGAACAAGTGAAACAATTTTCACAGGAGTTTGCATCCCATGAAGTATAGCTTATTACTTGAAAGGAGGAGATATTCCCTTCCCAGTTGTAAGCGTGCACCCATAATGTTGTCATCTGACAGTGGGACAAACATGCCTGGAAGTGCATATTTCACATAAAGGAAGACAAGAAGGTCACAAGTTACAGGAGTCAGCAGGCGGTATTTTAGCAGAGAGACTGCAAGATGAGTGAATTTCGGAGAGGCAGTCTGCTCACCAGCAGCATAGAGATAGGCTGGAGGGAAAGCAACACACTGAAGTACCGCCCTGCTTGAAGGCATTCCTAGCAGCACATGCCAAACGCTCTTCAGGCAGAGGAAAGTTGACGCCTGCCGAGGCAACGCTCTGAGTACCTGTCAGCCCGGCTGGAGGGGTTTCCTCCGAGACCATCTGCAAACACACGTGCTGGGGCACCACTGGACTTAGATTCCTGTCAGCGTGTGTGTGAAGGCGCTGGAGGCAGGAGGGGGACAGCAGTGATGCTGCATGCCGGGGATATGAAGCTTTCAGCAAGGAGCCAACAGGAGCTGCTTCTTGGCACGTGGTTTGCTGCATTATGCAATTTGCATGCAAATTAAGAGACTTCCACTAAAAATATCTTCCGAATAGCACCAGACAACCACACTCCTAGCAGCCTGCAAGTGACCACCAGCCAGCAATGACCTCTCAGACTTAGGAGTTTCCTCCTAGCTTGCTTCAATCAAATGAGCTGAATTAGCTCCTATATATGTATATATTCATCAGTGGATCAAACTAATCTGACTGACTCTGCTGGAAAGTGTGGAAATGCTAACCAGGACCCTTCTACTATCTGTTTGCAGAGATGAGCGAGTTGCTAACACCAGCAGAGGGGTGGTGACAAACAGTTGAGGACAGCACATACTTGCAGCAACTGCCCTAAATTGGGTTAAAGCATCCACAGCAGGATGGTCCTACCCTCCCTGGCAGACACAGTATGAAGTGCTAGGCTCAGAAAAGGAGAGGATTCGTTCATTCTGACAGCGCAAGACCAGCACAAACCCTTAAAGGACAAGGATGTTCAGCAGCTCCTGTCCACATCCACCTAATCACAGATGCAGCTATTGCACATGTGAACCCGCAGACGGTACAGGACTAAGACCAAGTGCATGGACGACAAAATGGACGATATCACAAAATGGACACATTTGCATGAAGCTTGTCGTGTGCCTGCTCATGCACACACGCCTGCACTCTCATGGCTGTTGCATGAGTGAATGTGCAAACATATGTCCACAGACACATCTGTTCCACCCTCGGTTCAAAGTCTTGGGCCAAAGGGCCACGGCCACCACTCATTCAGGCCCGTATTATCCCAGCAAGCGACTCGCAACAGTGCTCAGGGTATTTTCCAGCTAGGCCAAGAGAAGGTGTCATGCCCACAGAGCCCTCACAGCTGGGTTTGTCCAGCTTGTTGGTGCCCAAGCCACCACAGATGCTGAAGGTCCTGCCAGCTCTGCCGCTGCCCACCAAAATGTGAAGGAAAACAGGTCTGGCAAATCCTCTGTAAACAAACCTGTTATTTCTCCATCCTTGTCATAGATGAGAAACCTGTTGACTGGCACTTTCTAGAGGACTGAAGTCAGTCTCCATGGGATTTTCAGCAGTAATCTTATACAATAAGCCAACTGCTTGCAACTAATGCTGCTAGTGTAACTAATAACTCACTTCGTGCATGCATGAGACAAACGTTTCTATCTCTTCTGAGCAGAAAGCATGCCAGAAGCTCTTACATGTACCTGGATAACTAATGAAGACATGAGCTAGTGATACTGCAGATGGCACAAGTTGTATCTAAGACTGTAAATTAATAACCACCTTAGCCTCAGTTGTCACTAGAGAAAACAGTATTTGACTTATGATTAAAGGACTACACCTAGGAGCAATGAGTTGCAAAGTGGCCTGACTACACAGGGTTCATAGCACACACGGATGTAGAGCCATTTACCCAACCAACCTGCTGTTCCACACATGCTGTAGAGGTGGAAAGGCAGTCATGGGCTCTGCAGTTTCTGCCTGAATTAGAAGCATGCAGCTACTCCTTATCGACATACCCGAGCACTGTGGATGAGAGTAGCATGCTCAACCCCAGAGTCCATCAGTAGTGTAAAGCCCATATTTGTTCACTGGCTCAAACACAGATTTTCCTATGGAAAATCCCCTCCTTGACAGGCAAGGGTAAGTCCACATGCACACCCTGGATGCCGGAACAGTGTCAGCAGCATTTTCTGCCTGGGAGCTGTCACCAGCAAATACCAGCAATTACCATCCCCGCCATGGGGCAAAGTAACCTGGGCTGCCCCGACCTTGGGCAGGGGCACCACACAGGAAGGCAAGAACTGCCACGGAGCTGCTAGCCCCTAACTGCAAGAAAACAAGTTTGTCGGCCAAAGCAGAGCCGAGCACTAACACGGAGGTGTTTGAACTTCAAAGCAGGAGCGCGGTCGGCAGGAGTTTGTTGAAAGAATTACAACCAGGCACGGAAACTGGGACATCTCAGTGGCATGTCCTCCCTGCTGTTTCCATTTCCTCCTGCTCATTATTGGCACAGAGGGGGCTGAAGATTAGTAAGCAGTGGGTGTTTAGGGTGAATTAGAGCGTGTGTGATGTAGACCCAGGTATCCTGGTGGCATCGATGAGGCTTTCTAGAGAGATGTAAATATTTAATGTTGCCCACTATGCTTCTTCAGAAATACCAAATATTAACATGTTTCCCAGCTCCTTATAGTATAAATAGTGGCAGGGGAATCATGTCAGATAAAGCAGAGAATCTGCTTTAACCTTCATCCAAAATATGAACAAAATTCACTGTGGCAATTTCTCCTCCGCCATCATCTCTGCTTGAAAGATGGAGAGGTGTTTTTGCAGTGCTCCCAACAAATCTGGAAAAATACAAGCTTGGTGCACAGGTGCACAGTTGTCCTGCCCTTTTACATGCATTAAAATAAGTTACCTCCAAACAACAAAATATTCAGAGGCTTCAGATTTAATCATATATAGGATTTTTAAGACTTATTTCTAGATGACAAATGCAGAAGTAAACAAACTATTAATACTATTTGAAATTATTCTGCTTTTAGGCATTTAATTTTCAAGGGGATTCTGCTACTTTATTTTTAAGTCTTCTAAAAACTGATGTGCTCTCATCTCAACAGCAACAAAAATCTTACTTTAGCTGTCATTTTAGGCATTATAATATTGTTAACACAAAACTGCATGACAGTTAAGAGTAACACTTCCCTATATCCCTGATATATCCCTGATAGCAGTTAGGAAAAGCAATCCAAGCAGGCATAGGAAAGTTTGACATTATTTCGTTTTATGCCTTTTTTTTTTTTTTTAAATTAAGCACAAAGTCAACAGCTACATGTGTATGAGACATTACATTTTCAGCCATCAATGCTCGTTTCCCTTTCCAAGGGCTTTACTAAAAAGCACTCCAAAAACATAATGCTTAGAAACATCAAAGTATTCCTTGACTTGAGCAAGCAAAGCTGAAGTGAAAAACCTTCAAGTTACCCCCCAAAATAATATTGTACATATTAGCAGACTACTGAAGCAGGATTCATAATTTATACAACTTTTTTTTTTTTTTTCTCTCCAGGGATTTTATCTAATCTTCTTTGCAAAGCAAGCCCCTTTCTCCTCTACTATCTCAACATGGGCAGCTGCAAGATTTGAGCAATTAGTTTCATTTTGAAAGAAAAAAGGCTCCTTTTGCTTAATTCATTTTGTCTTTACATACTAGAAGCCCTGAAAACTCGTGACCAGCTAGAAAGCGGAAAGGGAGCCAACTACAAACAGGATAATGCAGTAGTATAAACAGGCATGATCTTGCTGGAGTAAAAAAAGGCTGTCCACCAATTTACAGTAAACAGCATCCTATCCAGAGTTGGAAAAGCTCAAGTACTTACACTTTTGGTTTTTTTTTAAAGTAAATTCCAATCAACAGGATCTTTAGTCTATTTTTGGCATTTTTTCTGGCATATTCCACAGCATGAATATCTGGTTGCCAAATATAGGCACAGGCTGGAGTCTGTGCATACTTGGTGGGTGATTATAAAATACCACCAACTTCTCTGCTGTATAACGGGTACGATCTTTTAATCCTTACTTAGGCACAAGTGCTAGTAAGTGCATATAGATTGGCACTACGTCCGAATACGGTGCGTAAGATCAGACTGTGGATTTTTCTTTTACTAATCTATATCCTTGGGGTAAAGTTCTTTCTAATAAATAGGAAAAAGGGAGTCTTGGTATATAAATAGGTATATTCACTACATGCTGTATTCTCTGCATAAATAATATCCTTGCATTAACTATGAATTAGGGGAGGTAATTACACTGAATCAGAACAGTTAAACAAGCAGGAAATTGCAGGGGTGAAGGACATCCAGGCAGCAGCTGCGGAGCGTCAAGTTCTCTGTTCACTTATGTGGTATAAAAATTCACCCCCCGCATTGAGAGAACTGATGCAGATCCCACATCTCACTTATGCTCAAGGGGTGCTACAAGGGCTGTGTCCAAGCAGGCTTCTGCCCAGTATTGGCCCTGGTTCAAAGGGAGCAGGGAAAGGATCCTTGTTGGCCATCAGGGAACACGTTTAGCCCTCACCCATCTTTCACATTTGGCACGACCTTGAGCAGGACCTTGCAGAGCTGGGGATTACCGACTCACAGCATTTGTACTACCCCAAACAGAACCACCGAACACATTTCTAGTCTCTGTAACTCAAAGTGTGCTTGGGCTCCTGATCACACACACAGTCCCACAGCACATCTGGGAAGGGGCCATCAGGAGAAGCCCCCATGTTTGCAGACTGACAGTGAAAGCAGAGGCAGCAATTTTGTCTTCCAGCTGGGAGCGGTGGGGCATCAGGAGGCTCTTGTTAGCAGAAGTTTCTCAGAAGAGTATAGCGGAACAGGGTGATTATAAGCCACTCTGCATGCACTTTGTTTCTTCCTCCTTCTCACCCTTCCCTATTCCTCACTTGAATAACAAAAGGCTAAACACTAAGTAACAAAAATAATAATTGAAGTTACAGTTAAATATATGGCTTTTGGCTGTGACAGTGTTACATGTGCATGACGGAAAACCTGCCTCCTGGTTTTGAGGCAAGGCAAAGGTGCTACTAAAGGAACAGATAGACAGTGCAAAATGATTTCTGAACTCTGTTCAATTAAGTTCAATTAAGTGACTGCGAGGTCGCACTACATGGGTGACCTAAGTGATAAGAAAACCAGCAGGGGCGCTCCCCAAAACCCTTCTGCTCCACTTCAAAAATTCAGGTTGCCCCAGAGTAGGAAGCTGCAGCAGCACCAGCTCCTGGGGGAGAGGAGGACATTAGTCACAGTCGTTTTGGTAGGAATGCCCCCACTGCTCAGTTTTTCTGCAGGCCACATCCCAGCAGACCCAGCTCCGCGGCAGGGCGCCTTGCGGGGAATGAGTTCGGAGCAGGGCGAGCGGCAGCGCCTCGAAGCGCCACCGCGATCCACGGGGGCTCCCGAGGAGCTTCTCCACCCGCTCCCCACCGCCCCGCGCTGCCAGCGGGGCTCCGCGGCCCCGGCGGCTGCGCAGGATGTTGGTACCTACTTGAGCTTTTATGGTGTTACTAGCTGAGACTTCAGCCAACGCGGGGACGTACTGAACTTGGGGTTTTTTCCTAACTGGGACAATTACTCTTCTCTCAACTTCCACAGAGCAGTGTGGTGTGCTAGCTTCTAAACCGGAAGCCTGCTTTTGCAGAGCTTTGTCCATATGAGACTTACCATTTGCACATCTATAGTCTATAGAACTATTAAAAAAAAAAACATCATTTTATGCTTTCTCTTGCATTAGACAGTACCTCCAGTGACCGAGTCTGAAGATCCTCTACTAGATGCTTTAAAGAAAATTACAGTGATACCAGGAGTCATATGCTCTGAGAAATGGAGAAACAAGAGCCTGATCCTGACAGCATTAAATACGCAGAAACGAAACTAAAATTTGTGGGAATTCTGCTCAAGAGAACCGAGACTTATTGCATCATGCACGCCGAGGGAAGTGGTGGGCTTCCCTCGCCAGCACTTACACACAGTAACATTATACTTGCTCACAGTAACACTGCAGGCCTCTAAAAGGAGGATTTCAAGGGCACAGGAACTTTAGAACAGGAAGAACAAAGAAATAACTCTACCCTCAAAATGAAGATTTCTGAAAATAACCCCTGTTCTCACTATCTAGGGCATAGAGTCATGCCTAGCTGCTAAATGGTAGGGGGGTACTTCCTTATCCCTACCTAAAGGGAAGAAGGTTAAAATACACTATATTTTTTCACTTTCCCTTGTAGGATTTTTCCATTCTACTTCATTTGCTTTTAACCATACCTCCCTGGAAAGCCTGGAGTGAACACAAAACCAACACCATTTAGTACAGTCTATGCCTTAGAAGCTGCTAGACACACTATACATGTAGTATCATTACCATGACTTCTGTGGTGCCAAATCAGTCTCAATGCTTGATAGTGAAAAAGCATATTTGTCAGAAGAACAAAATGTTTCAATCTGAGCAGAGAGCACTCTTACATCGCTCTTACTGTGAATAACTAAATCCATTATCCTTCCTAAGAGGAAACTTTCCTGGGGAACTTGTTAAGTAACAAAAAACAGAAGATGACAATAACATGTGCTTCCAAGGGAAGGAACTATTATTCCTGTAGTGTTTTCATTTAAGTCCTGTCCACTTACACACAACCATGTTCTACCCCACAATTCAGTTGCATTATCAGAAATGTTCAACTGGCACATTTTTAAATGAATAAAAAGGAACTTGTCCCATCACCTCATGCACTTTGTCAGTTATGGAATACTTCATTTTCTAGTTCCCTGTAGCAACTATAGTGAATTTGTCTTCCTCTTGGCTTCGGTCAGTGCATAAACACTTTAATGGTGTATGAATTTTTAAAAGTTGCTATAAATCTTGGGGACCTTGGTCCCCTGCAAAGATATGCTAGAAAGAGGAAAACAAGCAAATAAGGAAAAAAACGTTACTCTCATGCTACTTTATCTATTCCAGGCACTTACGGGAATAGGACAACATGCAGCAGCCTCTCAGATGAGATTCTTTACTTTGAAGGGCATCATTGTTTACAGAACTTAAAATTGAAGCTAAAATGTAATACCATGTTACCAGTCTCAACCAAATAATATTTTCTGGGGTACTTCTAAACCCTTAAAACTTTAAAATACTTTTAGATTTTTCCAGTCCTCGTCACTGTTTCAGCTCAGAGGCAGCAGTTCATGCATCCTGCTCCTGGACTCCAAGACAGGAACACAAGCTGCTCATTCACACAAGTGATGCCAGTCAATTCAATTAAGAATAATCTATTTAAAATAAGTTGTGCCACTAAAGAAGAATTCTGTCCCTTTCTAAACCATCTAATACAATTAAACCCAGAACTTACACTTGAAGATATGGAAGAAGGGTTCACCACAGAATTATTTCTATGTGGCTTGTTGTTGCCTGGTATTACAATTCTGGAGCTATCTGCTTCCATTCGAAAATTCGGTCTCCATTGTACCACCAGCACTAATGCTTTGGAAAGTTTTACGTGTAATTATATGTCTTACTGCCTGAGTTCAAAGTCAAGTAGTGTTGGTCTGGGATACTTTGAACACAACAGAGACAAGAATGACAACTTTCTGGTAGGTGGTGTCTCTGTGGTCTCAGGTGGATTGCTTTATCTCTATGATTAAACATTCACACCTTCCACACCAGGACATTGCCATTAGTTGAATTTTCACTTTATCCAGTTGGAATACCAAGTGTATTCTATAGGGCATTGAGCAAATACATTCCCTATCTCAGGGGGCTGAAATGTAAGAGGAGACATATGACAATATAAGAAACAAGAAGGAGCATCTGACCAAGTAAGAGAGGAAATAAGATCAATACTCTAAGTCATACAGGCTCACTACATGCCTGAGCAAGTGGTTTGTTCACTTCTAATATATGCAACACAGTGATGACCTTTGTGGTTTTCACTATACTTTAACAGCTGTTTTTGGTAGCTTCTAATATGAAGAGATGTTAAAGTAAGGTGAAAATGCTCTGTTTGGCATTTCCAGCCCAAGCAAAACTTGTGGAAATTTGTTAGCCAAAGAGGTTCAGTCATTTCCCAGTAATAAAATGGGAATTCGACCCATTTTATCCACAGTGAAGTCTTAGAGCCACATCAGAAGGTTCTCATACACCAGCAAAGCAACCTGCAGAAAAGATCTGCCCTAACCTATACAACTTATGCTTGGTAAAGTTTTGCTAGCACCTGGCAGGAGACACTCGGCTCACTCTGAGGGTGCTTGAGGCCAGTGCTGTGCAGGCTACGTAGATGGGGCTTTCCCATCTGCGCTCATAGAGCCTGAGGAAGCCAGGGACATGACCCACTGTGCAGGAGGTGAGAACACTTCACTGCTAAGAGCTAACGCTGGCCCAGGGAACAGGGAAGATCATTCCCACAAAGGTCAAGGAAGTGAGAACAGGGGCCAGCAGGACACAGGCTGTGCAAACTGGGGAGAGCAGGAAAAGGACGAGTTCAGGTTGCCTTGCTTTTTAAAGAAATCCTGGCATTAAGGCTCTTCACCCGCCGGGTAAGTTGGGAGGCCAGGAAAGCAGTAACTGAAACGAGTGGCTCAGGGAGACCGATTATCCAGTGCAAATTGAAAAGTGCACTGCAGAGCTGAGCGCTGCGGGGATGACGCTGTCCGCGTGGGCCACGCTGCCATCTGGAAGATTTGATCAGAGGGGCCAAAGCAGTATCCTTCAACCACTACACATTTTATTGCAAGCATTTGCGCAGATAGGAGGCAAGGAGGAAAATTAATCTAAATATACCTTCCCAGAGAAAATCTTTCTTTGCTCATGTCTTTCTAATAACCATGCAACCCAGCTGATGCCGGTTATGAAACCAGTTACCACTCTGATTACATTACTCAGAGAAGGGAGGCTTTTCCCCAGTAATCTGGACATTAGTTTTAGAAAGGCTTTATTTCGAATGTTGCAGATACTAAAACTAAAGGTCACACTCTGATTTGTTGTTGTTGTTCAGTAGTAATTCTCTTAATAAAAAGGGGTTATAAAACAACCCTAATTCGTATCACCTTCTCATTGCTCTGGAGAGCCAGCACAGCAGCTGGAGCTTACAAGCTACCTTTAAGAGCATATCCTTCCTCAGGGACAAGGGTAATGTGAGGGCTGTTATAAAGGTCCATGATCTTTGCCAAAGTAAGGTGAGCTAATGAGACAATTTGGTAGAGAAAGAGACCAATGATCTAGGGCAGCAGCTCACACTTAACGGTTCACATCATATCCTAAAAGGAGTTGTAAAAAGAAAGGAGACTCAAGCAAACTCCTCTTGCAGTTTCTTGAAAAAGCAGCCAGGGCACAGCTCCAAGTCACTGGTGCAGGGTCTGTGGCCTGCAGGGACACTATTTGCTGGATATTAAGAAGCTAAAACAAGTTCCAAGAAAAATATATCAAGAATTATATATTTTGTGTATTTGACAGCACTGCACTCAAAGCCATTTCTATACTCTCTCATGTCTATAGAGGTCCTTTACCCCGCAGCGCAGGGAAGACAAGAGAGACAAGAATTCAGAAATGCAAAACAGAAGCCTGGGTCAGAAAATTCTTTAGATAGACTATGATTTAGTATGTAAAGATACAGGAGATGGTCTTCCACATACCCCCACGTTTTGGCAAGAGGACTCTTCCTCTGCCCACCAAATCTGGTGGTGCGTGGAGGCACAAGGGGCTCAGCAGGATGGGGCCCGGCTCTGCCAGCGCAATGCCACATGCATTTTCCTTGCTAAGAAGCCCCCAGCTCGGTTCTATGGGTGCTCCATCCTAAAGGCCCCTTTGCTAAAGCTGAAGGCAGTTTGTGGCATTCAGCTCACACGATGTGCCCAGGCACGCGCGCCCGCCTGGCTTCCCCGGCCCAGCAAGGCCGCGCGCGCCGCGCAGGTGCCGGGCTCAGCTGCCCCGGGCCTTCACTCGGACACGGCTCCCTCCCGAGCACGGCGGCACGCAGGCGTCTGCCGGCAACAGACCTTGGCGACATGAAATAACGCATATATTGTATCCGATTTCTACGACTTAAAGGATTTCCCCTCTTTCTGTGCCTGCTGATGCCCTCTCTGTATTTAGATGCCCATGTCAAGTTAAAAAAACAAAACCCAATCTGTTGTACTGGTGTACAAATGATGGGCAGATTTGCTGAATGATGCAAGGCTTCACTGACTTTAGTTACGCTTATGTAACCCAATAGCTTCACAGCTGCTAATAATTAGCAGATGACCTGCATAAGTGCTAGACAAATAAAAAAGAGACGGGAAAGCAGAATCCTCCTCCATCACTTCAAAAAACAAGCTACTGAAACAAGAGTATTGATTTTTTTTTTTTAATCTATGATTTTTTTCCCTCTCTCAATAGAATCCAAACAAACAGAGCACAAGGAATTCAGCATAACTTATAACCAAAGATCTGAATGGTGCCTTGTTCGCAGGGCTGAGATTTGAAACACAGATGCTATTAACTTGGCTTAACTCCTTCTACAGCGCTCTTGAAAATGCTGATCTGTTTTCTTCTTAATTTCCACATAAATATAAGTTTAAGTTTTATTTTTATTTTTTTTAAACAAAGACAGAGTCAGTCTTGGATTCATTGTATAATTTCCTTCACTCTTCTCCTCTCTCAAAAAGAAGAGATTAATTGTTATGCAGCAAACTGGGAATAACATCACTTTCTAAAAATTTCCACTGCAGTTCTTGTCTTTATTTCACCAAATTCTTTTCCAGATCTAATGTTCTGTGTTTCCTAAAAAAGGAAATACAATAAACTATTCCTCAGAATTAAAGTGCCATGAATTTGACAGATAAAGCAAAAAAAGAATTTTTAGAGGGCAAAAGCAGTCTTTCAGTGCTCTGAAAGTAGTCGAGTAGGGGAAAGAGCATTTTATGTTGAAAGACACAGTCCTTTAGCTAAGGCTAGTGCCTGCCAGTCAGGCACCCAGGCAAAGCAGTCTGCCCACACGACACTTCTCTAGTCACTCCACTTTCAGACATTATTCCCATTTCAGATTCAGACTTCAAGGCCATTTTTTGATATGGAGACCATTTTTCTTTCCAGGTGTT